>SJYC01124792.1:0-61119 GCA_006408675.1 Madoqua kirkii | reverse complement strand
CGGCTTCTTGGCAAAGAGCTAATCACCTCATCTCTTCTTGACCATCAGGGAATTTACTGTTAAAACAGTCAGTTTTGATGCTGGATATCATAACAGGAAACTGCCTATAGCGATTTAGCTTTGTGTGATTTACCTCCATCTAACAGAATAGGGTTGTAAGACGGATCCAGCGCAAGTCAGTAGATCTGTATTGCAAGTGAGAATGAAGGTGGTGACCTGTGTTAAGTTTCTGGGACTGAGACAGGGGTGAATCAGAGTGCAGAAGCGAACAACTGTCTTCTGTCCAGAAGATAACCAGAGCAAGGGCATGCCCGAGGTCAGGGGTAAAGTTAGATGAGTACAGAGGGAAGGATCTTAACAATTATTTAGTATCTATCAGATACTAGGTGCTAAGCGAGTTATCGCGAGATTCCTTGTAATCTTCACACCCGCCTTCTAACCTAAGCAACAACTGTCTTCTGTCCAGAAGATAACCAGAGCAAGGGCATGCCCGAGGTCAGGGGTAAAGTTAGATGAGTGCAGAAGGAAGGATCTTAACAATTATTTAGTATCTATCAGATACTAGGTGCTAAGCGAGTTATCGCGAGATTTCTTGTAATCTTCACACCCGCCTTCTAACCTAAGCACGGCTCACCTCCATTTTAGAGATGAGGAAAAGGAAAGAAGGATGAAGTCATGGACTCTGAGAATACAGCTGAGAAGGAGCTCTTCACCATCAGAAGTAAAGAGATTAAAAAAAAAAAATCCCATGCACCTAGATCTTTGTCTTATATTTCTAAATTCTTCAAAATGTCTGCCTAAAACAGACCGTCATGATCTTTTCATTAGTTGGTGAATTGACCAGATTGTGGTCATCCTGTAATCTTTAAAAAGAAGTCATTGATGGCAAATAAACAATGAGCTCATTAAAAAGCACCTCTGAAACAATTAGGCCGGGTATTTTGTTTGATAACTGTAAAAGGTGGGGGTGGGGATTTGGCTGCAGAAGGTGGCAAGGGCCAGCCTATCACCCAGGGCCAGAGCAAGTTTGTCTTCAGTCTGAAGGCGTTGAGAAAAACAGGCTCGCCTGCAGTTACTACATCCTGTAGTTTCTTTCAGTTCGCCCTTTAAAGGACACAGGCAATAAACTGCCACTGCTGCTGCTGCTGCTGCTGCTGCTGCTGCTGCTGCTGCTGAGTCGCTTCAGTCGTGTCCGACTCTGTGCGACCCCATAGATGGCAGCCCACCAGGCTCCCCCGTCCCTGGGATTCTCCAGGCAAGAACACTGGAGTGGGTTGCCATTTCCTTCTCTAATGCATGAAAGAAAAGTGAAAGGGAAGTCGCTCAGTCGCATCCGACTCTTCAGCGACCCCATGGACTGCAGCCTATCAGGCTCCTCCATCCATGGGATTTTCCAGGCAAGAGTACTGGAGTGGGGTGCCATTGCCTTCTCCAAAACTGCCACTAGGTGTCCTCAAAGTAAAAATAATCAAAATTTGAAAAGTACTTTAGGACATTTAAGAATGAACTTGACTCAAGCCACCTGTTTCCTTTGAATGACCCTTGCGATAAACCTTTCTCTGTGCTAAACTCAAAAGAAAAGAGAAGAAAAAGAACATCATGCAGGTTCTTTGACTCCTCAGTGCTAAGGGAGAGCACGGCATTTACTAGTTAAACAGGAATTTCTGACTGCTGTAAATGATACGGAGTTCTGTAAAGAAAAGGACATTTCAGCTGCTGACTTTCATTTCCAATTAGATTTTGTATTACTCTGCTTCAGAAAGCAGGCCAAGGAGCCTTTCAGTGGGAACACTGTTCTTGCCCAAACCTAACAGTCTTCTGGAGAGCTCTTCAGAATAGAAAATACCCAGGGGCCAGCTTATCCTTGGCTCTGAGCTACTGAGCAATTTCAAGACTATAGAAACTGCCCTGGAAGATGTTTAAGGTCAAAACACCTTAAAACTTAAATTAGGTGAACTTCAACAGTTGCCTTTGTTTTCTTTAGTTGTAGCATGGGCAAACAGAAAATTATTGTTTAGCAAAGTATGCCGTCATCAGTCCGTCTTTTAAAGGGACACAGACTTTGCTTCTCATCATTGCTCTCTGCAGGCTCAGTATCCTCATCCTCCTCACTTTCTCTCCTCCCCTGCTCTTGCCCATCTCTCCCTCTTCTGTCTCTCCTCTTTCATCTTCTCCCTCTTTTAAGCATTTTTACATAAAAAAAATCAATTCCCTAATGAAGTCCACTATACATACAATATAAATAAGTGTCTGGTTCTAAAAGTCAGGAAAGGAGAGCGGGGCAGGGACAGAAGGGGAAAGGAAGAAAGGAAGATTAGAAAACAAGCAGCATCTCAATCTGTACATGTCCAAAACTAAAGAAGGAAAATTAGGCTTCCAAGAGGTAGAGCTGATGATAGACGCCACAGGGAGCTCCCTTCTTCATTTTCCCCCTCAGATCTGGACTTCTATATCATGTTTTAGGAATTTCTAATCTGACCACAGCCAGGTGACTCATACCCACTGACTGACTGTTTAGGCTTCTACAAAACACCTGGAGAGATAAAACTGACCGAGAAAACAATCTCTCATTCCACATTAGCCTTTCAAGGTGAGTAGGGGAATTTTCAGCATTTATTTCCATTTTGTTCACCAAAGACTCACAGGCTTTAATCTTAACTTCAGACATAGTTGTGTCTGACAGTCGAAACAATTTCCAAATTAAGTGATAAAGTGGCACAGACTAAAGCTTTCTTCTGCCTGGGGAGAGAAATTAAAATGAGTCAAAGATGACTTTATTTGGGGCCAGAAAGAACTGAGGTTTCTGTGGTGGGTGTACCCTGTCTGCTGGCAGAAGCTTGCCCCTTGCCCCTCAGACCAACTCTCCCTTCATACACCTTCAGGGACATGTCTTCTTCTGTCTCCCTCAAGGATAACTGAAATGATCTTTGTGATTAAAGTGTTTCTGAAAGCAAGCAATCAGGGAAAGAGAAAGTATGGTCCACAGAGTTTAATCCATAACCTAAGTGTTAACTAAACCCATAGAAACGATCATATACCAGTATGCCTCTTCTTTTTGTATGAGAATCAGAAGGGAAAATGAACCAAGAAAATACTTTTCTGAAATTCAGGAGTCCTGAATTTAAAAACCCTAGAAGTGGAAGCAAACTGCACACACAAAGAAATAACCACCTGTTCAACTCTTGTATCTAAGAGAACAACTAACATTAATCAAGCACTTGAAATATCCCTAGCTTGGTGCAGGACCTCTACAAACTTTAATTAATTTAATGATCTCAACAGCCCTATAAGATATATATCAATTTTTAAATTGAAACATAGATAACAACTTTGTGTAAGTTTATGGTGTGCAACATATATAAATATACATTTATATATTGCAATGTGATTACCATTGTGTATCATTATTATCTCCATTGACAAGAAAACTTTTGCTTAGAGAGATTTAAAAAATTTTTTTAAGTAAACAGCAATTTCTTCTGACAAAATTTGATGAGGTCCTCTCACTGAGAGCCTTAGGAAACTTGGGAATTAGGAAAAACTCAGTTAGCACTTAGATGGGAGATTAGGCCATTCATTAATTTTTGAATCTTCGAAAATGGAAATGATATTTCTCAATATACAATGGAGGGAAACATACTCTCACATCTCCTGTTTTTGTATTTCTCTTTTTTAGAATTTTATCCAAATTCTTTCTCAGTAGACCTCACTTAACCATTCAATGGCATAGAGCTAGCGGATTTGAATCCAGGAAGATTCACTTCAGAACCTGGACTCCTGTTTACTTTGCTCAGCTGACTCAGCCTGTTGGCAGCTCACTGTGCCCCTCCTCCTATGCCACTGCTGCTACTGAGACCAAGTTGAAGGGTAGAGGACCAACACTTTTAGAAATATGAGTGCTCTTGTGTGAATGAATAGGAACAACTGTGAAATGACAAAATAATGCAGCAAGATTCACTCCCATAGCCAACTTCTATTAGAAACTAGCTTGTCTGTAGCACTAAATCCCATTTGAAACACATTCCCTGAGTTCGGTGTAACTCACTGTATGCCAAGGTTCTGAATGAGAAAAGAACAAAAATTTGGTAGTACCACATCATCCAACTAAAAGATTCTATATTTTCAAAGTTATCTGTCTGCCACTGATTGGAAATGGAAACAACTGGTCCTTCAAGACAAACAGTTTAAGAAACATTTATTTCATTAGGATCTTTGTATGTATCTCCAGGTCTCCCTTATAAGGCCTACAAATCATTCAGCAAACCTAAGTTTGTTGTCTGCCTCTCCAACTAGAATATAAGTTCCTCAAGGATGAGACTTTGTTTTATTCACTGTTCTACCCCTAATTCCTGATGTTCAATCAATCTTTGTTTAATGACTAAAATACACTCATTTCCCAGTAAGAAATTCCCAAAGTCTTGTTTAAGAGGTGCTCTGGTCTTACATTTAGATCTTTAATCCATTTTGAGTTTATTTTTGTGAATGGTGTTAGAAAGTGTTCTAGTTTCATTCTTTTACAAGTGGTTGACCAGTTTTCCCAGCACCACTTGTTAAAGAGATTGTCTTTAATCCATTGTATATTCTTGCCTCCTTTGTCGAAGATAAGGTGTCCACAGGTGTGTGGATTTATCTCTGGGCTTTCTATTTTCTTCCATTGGTCTATATTTCTGTCTTTGTGCCAGTACTACACTGTCTTGATGACTGTGACTTTGTAGTAGAGCCTGAAGTCAGGCTGGTTGATTCCTCCAGTTCCATTCTTCTTTCTCAAGACTGCTTTGGCTCTTTGAGGTTTTTTGGATTTCCATACAAATTGTGAAATTGTTTGTTCTAGCTCTGTGAAAAATACTGCTGGTAGCTTGATAGGGATTGCATTGAATCTGTAAATTGCTTTGGGTAGTATACTAATTTTCACTATATTGAGTCTTCTGATCCATGAACATGGTATATTTCTCCATCTATTAGTGTCCTCTTTGATTTCTTTTATCAGTGTTTTATAGTTTTCTATATATAGGTCTTGAGTTTCTTTTGGTAGATATATTCCCAAGTATTTTATTCTTTTCATTGCAATGGTGAATGGAATTGTTTCCTTAATTTCTTTTTCTACTTTCTCATTATTAGTGTATAGGAATGCAAGGGAAGTATTTCCATACAAATTGTGAAATTATTTGTTCTAGCTCTGTGAAAAATACTGCTGGTGGTTTGACAGGGATTGCGCTGAATCTGTAGATTGTGTGGCCTTGTTTTAACAGGAAACTCCCTTAAGTTTCTTTATGCTGTGGTGTTGAATTGCTGGGACAGTAGCCACCATTCCCAGGGGCTACCTGCTGTATGTTTGGGGTTTCAGACTCGAAAGTGACCATAAACAAAGTCTGAAACCATTTGGCATGTATGCTCTTACCAAGGGGTCTCCCTTCTTGCTGTTCTTTGTCCTAGTTATAAGGCCCACTGGTTTTCAGCAACACCAAACAGCAGGGTTTGTGCCCCCAATCTGAGCATCCCTCCCCAGCCTCATGTTACTCTTTACTGTAAAGATGTATCTGACATGGTTCAGAAACTTCAGTAGAGGAGGATATAGGGCAACAGAATAAGGTAGTCAGCTTTGTAGAGTTCACAGCAGCAAACTCACCTGCACGTTTCAGACACCTGGCATCCACAGGCCCCATCACACAGTCCTGCTCTGCTGGCTGACTGGCTGGAGGGGTGGATGGGTGGAATGGCTAACCGGCTGAAAGATGGGCAGCTAACCGGCTGAAAGATGGGCAGCAAGCCTTGTTGACTAGAGGGGGTTTCTGGCTCCTGCCACTTCCACAGCTGACTGACTTGGCCATGGCTTTCAGATTGATAGCATGGTTTTAATTGACTCTGGCCAAAGATAGTCTTCTGGGTTCCATGGTGGGGAGAAAAGAGACTTGGACAGCATAGGGGGAGAGATGGCAAAAAATAAGCCATTAGAAAAACATCCAAACAAAGGATGAAATTGTCCTTTGTGATCTTAGGCGCACAGGTAGATGTGTGTGAGATCCTCCCCCCAGGGGCTGGGCTGGGCTGGTCAGGGAGGGATGGGGTGGACTGTGGCTGGAGCCATCAGGGAAAGGCAAGACTGGTGGGAGCTGACTGTGAGAACAAGGAAGCTCTGGGCAGATCTTGAAAAAGAAGGGAATCCATTGGTGGCCTACTGATTAGGATTCCAGGCTTTCAGTGCTGAGGGCCTGGGCTCATCCCTAGTCAGGGAACTAAGATCCTATGGGCTGTGGGTGTGGTCAAAAAGAAAAAAAAAAAAGGGAAAGAGAAGGGAGACCATTTCCAATGGATAGAAAACCCAGTTTCTACAATATACAACTCCTTCCCCACCATGTGTAGCAAAGTAACCAACCAGAAGGTGGCCTGAAAGCAGGCTGAGTCAGGGGCCTCCCTCCTTATATTAAAGCTGAGAGCAAGGCCAAGGTTGATGATGGGATAAGGGCATGATGGCAGAGACACTCTCTAAACCCCATGGCAGAGACACTCTCTAAACCGCATGGCAGAGACGGCATCAGTCCTATTCTTCAGTTACAAGTCAGAACAGTGGGGCTTTAGCCAATATTTTAAAATGACGCTTTAATTTTAATTGTTTGAGTACTATTAAAAAATACTCACCTCTATTTCTACAACTTTCTCAGCTTTTATTTCCCCTGTCCTGTATTTCCCCCAGCCCATGGCCTCACTCAGGTTATATACACAAGGCAATGATGAGAGAAAACACCTAACAATTTGCATTCAGGTTTTTCCTCCACTTGGCATAACATCACAGCCGTATTGCACCTTCTTCTTGCAAATGATATTTTAACATTAAGAAGATTTCTTGAATTGAATATTCCATTGTTTGCCTGACCATTCCTCTACTGATGGAATTTACTATTTTCTTATTGTCAATAACCTCAAAATAAATACTTTTATTGATATAGATTTTCTTCCATTGACTTCTCTTCTTGGGATAAGTTGAGGACCAGAGTGGAATTAGTGAATCAAAAATAATGAAGTTTTTTGGGTGGAGAGGCAACTCGTTTGGCATAAATGTTGCCCAATTCATTTCCAAAAGAGTTATGCCATTTTTCTAGATTCCATATATATGTGTTAATATACAATATTTGTTTTTCTCTTCTAGAAAAAAAAGTTACTTATGAACCTATTTTCAGGGCAGGATAGAGACACAGATGTAGGAAATGAACTTGTGGACACAGTAGGGGAAGGAGAGGTTGGGACAGTTTGAGAGAGGAGTAGCATTCACACATATACACGATCATACGTAAACAGCTAGCTAGTGGGAAGCTGCTCTGGAACACAGGGAGCTCAGTGCAGCGCTCTGTGATGACCTAATGGGTGGGATGGGGTGGTTGGGCGGGAGGGAGGCTCAAGAGGGAGTCGGTGTGTGTACAGAAACCAACACAACATTGTAACGCAATTATTCTTCAATTAAAAACAGTTTTTAAAGAGTTATGCCAGTAAAAACTCCCACCAAGTCTTTTATGAGACCTCTGTCAGCTCCAGAAATGTCTGGAGAGCCAGTCCTTACAGAGGTCCCCACACTGACGCTGCTTAAATCTAAGCTCTTCTCAATAAAGTCTGGAGCTGCGGTGACTCCACCCTCAACTGACCTCTTTGGCCTTGTCTCGCACAGATACCTGAGGTTATCCAAGAACAACATTCGAACCTTGCTCAAGCTGTGCAAGGATGCGGGAATGAACGTGGACATCCACCCGCACATGATCGAAGGGGAGATAGACGCTAAAAAGGTGTTCAACCAAAACATCAGTGTAGCCCTCTAAAGAGCCCCTCTCCCTGGCCGCCTCGAGCTCCCTCTGCTGTTGGGTCCTCAACCGCCAGACGCCACCCTCTGGTACACCGCACCTGGCCCTTCAGACCTGGGGTACCCCCTTTAGACAGTAGCAATTAGGAAACAAGGCTAGACTGCTTGGATCATTGTGTTGATGTGGTATTTTGTCCTTGTCATCCAAGTCAGAACCAATGCAGGAGAAACTATGGGTTTTCTCCCCACCTCCCAAAGAACACTCCCTAGAAAAGAAATCTTAGAAGTGAAAAATGGGAGTCCAAAGTCTCCAGTCTCTGTACAGAAAAAATCTTAATGACCCAGATAAAACGATGGTGTGAGCACTCACGTAGAGCCAGACATCCTGGAGTGTGAGGTCAAGTGGGCCTTAGGAAGCATCACTATGAACAAAGCTAGTGGAGGTGATGCAATTCCAGCTGAGCTATTTCAAATCCTAAAAGATGATGCTGTTAAAGTGATGCACTATATGCAAGCAAATTTGGAAAACTCAACAGTGGCTACAAGACTGGAAAAGGTCAGTTTTCATTGTAATCTCAAAGAAAGGGAATGTCAAAGAATGTTCAAACTACCATATAATTGCACTTATTTTACATACTAGCAAAGTAATGCTCAAAATTCTCCAAGCTAGGTTTTAATAGTATATGAACTGAGAACTTCCAGATGTTCAAGGTGGATTTAGAAAAGGCACAGGAACTAGAGATCAAATTGCCAACTTCCACTGGATCGTAGAAAAAGCAAGAGAATTCCAGAAAAACGTCTACTTCTGCTTCATTGGCTACGCTAAAGCCTTTGACTGTGCGGATCACACAAACTGTGGAAAATTCTTAAAGATATGGGAATAGCAGACCATCTTACCTGCCTTCTGAGAAACCTATGTGCAGGTCAAAAAGCAATAGTTAGAACTGGAACAATGGACTGTTTCAAATTGGGAAAGGAGTATGTCAAGGTTGTATATATTCACCCTGCCTACTTAACTTATAGGCAAAGTACATCATGAGAAACACTGGGCTGGAGGAAGCACAAGCTGGAATCAAGATTGCTGGGAGAAATATCAATAACCTCAGATATGCAGATGACACCACCCTGATGGCAGGAAGTGAAGAAAAACTAAAGAGCCTCTTGATGAAGGTAAAAGAGGAGAGTGAAAAAGCTGGCTTAAAACTCAGCACTGAAAAAACTAAGATCATGGCATCTGGTCCTGTGACTTCATGGCAAATAGATGAGGAAAAATGGAAACAGGGGCAGATTTTCTTTTCTTGGGCTCCAAAATCACTACAGACAGTGACTGCAGCCATAAAATGAAAAGACGCTTGCTCCTTGGAAGAAAAGCTATGATAAATCTAGACAGCATGTTGAAAAGTAGAGACATTACTTTGCTGACACGCGTTCATATAGTCAAAGCTACAGTTTTTTCAGTAGTCATATATGAATGTGAGAGTTGGACCGTAAAGAAGGATGAATGCCAAATAATTGATGCTTTTGAACTGTGGTGTTGGAGAAGACTCTTGAGAGCCCCCTGGATCATACCAGCCAACCCTAAAGGCAATCAATCCTGAATATTCTTTGTAAGGACTGATGCTAAAGCTCCAATACCTTTGCCACCTGATGTGAAGAGGTGATTCATTGGAAAAGACCCTGATGCTGGGAAAGATTGAAGGCAGGAAGAGAAGGGGGTGATAGAGAATGAGGTCGTTGGATGGCATCAGCAGTTCAGTGGACATGAGTTTGAGCAAACTCTGGGAGGTAGTGAAGGATGGCGTGTGCAGTCCACGAAGTCACAAAGAATTAGGCACCACTTGGTGGCTGAACAAGAGCAAGAGTCTCCAGAGGGATTTCAGAGGGGACAGCCTGGTAAGGGGGTGTTAGGGACACACACTCCAGGTCTTGTCCAACCATCCTCACCACCTCTCATGGGGGACATGACTCTGTGGGGAGCTGGTCCTCCGGTGAGCGGGGTGGAGAGTGGATTGGGAGAATGGAAGCAGGAGGAGTCTGTTCAGGTAAACACGGGTTACTCCGAGCAGTCACCGAGGGCAAGGCTAGCTCAGAGTCACACAGGCAAGAAGCAGCAGGGCTGGGGTGGAAGACTGTCCTCGCCTCGACTCCCGTCTCCTGTGGTGGAGCCTCGGCAAGTCCTGCGGGATGGTTCAGAGCTACTTCCTTCCCACCGTGGAGCAAATGCCAGTTGGCATCCCTGCGAGCATTTCGAGTAAGGTCAGATTCCAGCGGCCGCACTGACTGGCTGTGTGGCTTTGGCAAGATACCTTCCCATTCTGGGCCTTTGTTTCCTCATCCATCAAATAGGGCTAATGATATAACCTGCTGAGGGAGGATCCTGAGAAGAGGAAATGGGAGTTTATGTGTGAAGCAAAAACACAGACAATGACACACAGAGCTCAGCAAACATGTGCTGTTCCCACAGCTCCTGAGGTGGACGAGGAGCAGCTCCAGACCTCCCAGCCCTGGCTTCCTCAGAAGGTGTCCTGAAAACGGGGCCGACTGGTGTTGAGTCCAGGATGCTGATTCCAAACCCCTGGCCTTTGTGGTACGTCCAAAAATTAAATGGTCCCTCAGCCCCCAGGGGCTAGTGCACACCCCAGAGGGTGACGTGTGCCCATGCTCCAGACGGGCCTCACTAGCCAGGCTCACTTTACTTTCTGCTTCCATATTCGAAAAGGGCTTGGATCCCACCACACCCCTACACCATGTTTTTTATTTCAAATATGGATTATTTAAAAATACTTCTTTGTTTCTTATTTATTTATTTGATTGTGCTGGGTCTTAGTTTCAGCACGCAGAATCTTCCAATGGCAGCATGCGAGATCCTTTCTTTTTCCTTTTTTAGTTGCAGTACATGGTGTTTTCAGTTGCAGTACGCACACTCTCTGTTGCAGCATGCACACTCTCTTGCAGCATGTGAGATCTAGTTCCCCGACCAGGGATCGAACTCACATCCCCTGTCCCCTGCTGGGGGAGTGCAGAGCCTTAGCCACTGGGCCACCAGGGAAGTCTCCACCATATGCTTTTTAAACCTCCGTGCACCACTTCACAGCTCCAAAGCGACCCCTCAGAAGTGAGTGGCTCTCTCCACTGAGAGTCATTGCCCTTGGGAGTCAGATTAAAGTTGGAGGCTTCCAATTCTCCTGCCCGCCGCCACGCACCCACTCAAGTCCCCACTAAGGGACTTCCTAAGGGAAGGCAGAGACCCTTAGGCTTTCAGGCAGGTCAGAAACACATGCACAGAGCACCGTGCCCTGGCTATGTGTAGACAGAACCCACAGGCAGAATGTCAAGAAACTAACTGTAAATGATTAGGTGATAGTTTCTCTCCAGTAAGTACCTGTTCTTGGGGAGAACCAGCTCTTCAAAAATGGAAAAGAAAGATATTTCCTGAGCATTACTGAGTGTCAGGCACTTTATCCGTGTTGTTTCATTCAAAAATCAAAGCCCACGACCATCTTCAGAGACATCCACTTTGCCTGCCGACTCAATGGTCTGCGTGAAGCACTGCCAACTGTTTTCCTGCATCAAGTGTTCTGGCCTCCAGGAAGTCCTTCTGTCTGTCTAATCTGCCTCTCTCTTGCTGCAGTGTGAGCCTGCTGATCTTCACTGTCTGATAAATATTCATATTCTGGAGGATGTGTGCTGAGGAACAAATGAACAGATGAAGGCCCAGAGAAGTTAAACATTAGATCCATCAATAAGAGCAGCCTGTGATATGACAATGACCATTTTTTTCAGCTCTCTGTCACTCAGTTCCATTTTATTATTTCTCCAGTTTCCTTTCCATAGCCCTCTTAAAATGCGTTGATGAAGATGGGTCTAGCCCTGTTTTCTAACAAGTTCCTTTCTGGAACTCAGGAAAGATTGGCTCTAAGATGGCTATGGATTACATTCATTCATTTTCTCTCCCCTCATCAACTGTGTTATATGGCAAGCTTTCTGCATTTCCCTTGTGGTCCACTGAGATGGCTGGGTCCTTTTCTGCAGGGCTGGAACTGTACATCAGCTTTTTGTCCATGACTCACTAGGAGGCCCAGATGCAGGGAGGTGCTCAGGGAGAGGCAAGCCCAGCCTTTCTGGTGTCACAAAGGAGCCAGGGGAGGTGCCACCCTTCCAACTTCTAATCTGGAGCTCTCTCACCTGATGGAGTGGTCAGGTAATTCATAGCAGCACATTTGTGATTCCAACACTCCAGTAACTATCTCCACTTGCATCACCCAGCTCCTCAAATCCACCAGGGTCCACATTCTCCCTGACGCTTCAAAGGTTTGGATATACCACCGGGGAAAGAGCAGAACTTTAGCTCACCTGCTTCATCTGCCTCTGATCGTATCACGTATATACAGACTCCTACCAGGTCCTATGGGTGGGCCAGGAACTCAGTCATTAAGAAGGGCAGGTCCTGCCAGCCTGGAGAATACAGTCCTGAAGACAGAGAAGTAGCCAGTCAATCAGCGCAGTGCAGTGAGCGTGTGGCGTGCCTAGGGAGACCTGGAGGAAGAGGACCCCACCGTGGGCTGGGAGTGGGACGCAGAGGAAAGCTTCTCTTCTTTTCTTTTCTTTTTTAAATTGCAGTTTTCTGTATCAGGCCTTAGTTGCAGCATATACGAGCTTAGTTGTCACATGTGGAATCTAGTTTCTTGACCTGGGATCAAACTCAGAGTCTCTGCGTTGGAAGTGCAGAGTTTAGCCACTGGACCACCAGGGAAATCCATCCCTCCTTTTCTTTTTAAATTGAAGTAGAGTTGACAGATCTAGACAGCGTATTAAAAAGCAGAAACATCACTTTGCTGCCAAAGATCCGTATAGTCAAAGCTATGGTTTTCCAGTAATCATGTATGGATGTGAGAGCTGGACCATAAGAAAGACTGAATGTTGAAGAATTGATGCTTTGAACTGTGTTGGAGAAGACTCTTGAGAGTTCCTTGGACAGCGAGGAGACCAAATCAGTCAATCCTAAAGGAAATCAATCCTGAATTTAGAAGAACTGATACTGAAGCTAAAGCTCCAATACTTTGGCCACCTGATGCAAAGAGCTGACACATTAGAAAAGACCCCAATACTGGGAAGGATTGAAGGGGGAGGAGAAGGGGATGACAGAGATGGTTGGATGGCATCACTCTGGGAGATGGTGAAGGACAGGGAAGCTTGGTGTGCTGCAGTCCATGGGGTCGCAAAGAGTCAGACAGGACTAAGGCACTGAACAACAACAAATAGTTGACTCACAAAGTTGTGTTAATTTCTGCTGCACAGCAAGAATTATATGTACATGTGTACATTTTTAGTATTCTTTTCCATTACATTTTATCACAGGGTGTTGAATATAGTTCCCTGTGCTATACAGTAGGACTTAATTGGTTATTCAGTCTATATATTACCGTTTACATCTGCAAACACCAAAATTTTTAAGAAAAGCTCCTTGAAGGATGAAACTTCTAATGCAGTGATGATGAAATGGTCACAGATATTTTTGTCTGGGAAGGAAGGGCAGGCCAAAGGAACAGTGTGTACAGAAAGCTCTGAGGTCAGGGGCAGCGTGATGGAGTAACTGCAGGTAGTCTGTCTGCATGGTGCAGAGAACTGACAAGAACAGTGGCAGGAAATCATATGCTTGCAAAGGATTTGTAAGCTATGCCACAAAGGTGTGGGGTTTTTTTTTCCTCTTTGGCTTGTGCATTTAGCAAATATTTATTGAGCATTATACTATATGCCAGGAACTATAACTACTGGGAATAGAGCTTTAAACAGAAAAAGACACCATTCCTGCTTTCCTGTTGCCTCGTGCTCATGTTTAGTCACTCAGTCATGTCTAACTCTTTGTGACCCCATGGACTGTAGACCGCCAGGAATTCTTCAGGCAAGACTATTGAAACAGGTAGCCATTCCCTCCTCCAGGGGATCTTCCCAACCCAGGGATTGAACCTGGGTCTCCTGTGCTGCAAGCAGATTCTTTGCCATCTGAGCCACCAGGGAAACTTATGTTCTAGCTAAAGGAGTCAGTATGTCCCTCAACACATTTCAGCAACTGATGAGAAAATAAAAAGGGTGCAATGGAAGAAAAAACTGGACAAAGGATGGGGAGGAAGGATATCTTTAGCTAGACTGGCCTCTCCAAGGAAACATTTGAGTTAATACATGGCTATGGAGGAGGCAGCCATGTGCAGATACAGGAGGGTCTGCTCCAGCAGGGGGGACAGCAAGACCAAAGGCACACTGATGGGACTGACAGAATGGTCACTGTGACTGAAGGAGAATGAGGAAGGAGAGGAGGGAATCAGTCAGGCCTTAAAGCAGAGTCTGGAGTCCAGAGTTTGGAGTTCATTCAGTTGCAACAAGAAATCACTGGAGGGTGATAAATAGAGGAGAGATCGCTTTTGTTTCTGAGAGGAGAAAACATTGTGAGAGGGGAAGGGAGAGCCTGGTGACTAGTTAAGGGGTGTATCAGTTAGCTATGGCTGCATAACAAATTACTCAAAACCTGGTTTAGAGCAGAGGTCTCCAACCTCCAGTATCTAAAGCCTGATGCTTTGAGGTAGAACTGATGTAATAACAGTGATAGAAATAAAGCACACAATAAATGTGAAGTGCTTGAATCATCCCCAGACCATCTCCCACCCTCACTCAATCTGTGGGGGAAAAAAAAAATGTCTTTCATGAAACTGGTCCCTGGGGCCAAAAAGGCTGGGGGCTGCTGACTTAAAGAACGTAATTCTTGATGAGTTGACTGGCCAGTTGAACCATTCTGATCTGGGCCAGGCTTGGCCTATCTAGGCTGGGATCATGTGTTAGTGGGTTAGCTAGTGATTTCACTGAGGATTGGCTGGTCTACAGTGGCCTTGACTGGGATGTCTAGTTCCTGCTCTATGCACATCATCCTCTAACAGGCTAGCCTGGGCTTGTGCAGACAGAGCCGAAATGAAACCAGCGCTCAGTTTTGGATGGGACTGGTGATGGCAGTAAAGTGTGGTAACGTAAAGTGATGGTGGTGGCAGTGTTCCAGGAAGTGCACAAAGTCTCCCGAGATCTTGGTTCGAAACTGGCACACTCACCATAATGTCACCACATGCAGTTCTCAGTGGCCAGAGCAAGTTCCGAGGTCAGCTCAGAGCTCAGGGTGGAGAAGGAGACTGCCTGCAGAAGGAGGGCACTGCAGAGTCCCATTGCCAAGGGTCTGCACATAGAGAGGAATAAAGGGTTATAGCCATTTTTTTTTGCAATCAACCTACCACAGGAAGCTTTCATGTAGTTCAAGAAAGAGCAGTTACAGTCTTAAAATACTGTCATCATAGTGGAAGCAAAGAACTGAGAACCGAGAATACACTTTAGAGGCAGAGTTGATAGGATTTGTCACTGAGTTAGATGCAGGCATGAGGGAGAGGAGTCAAGGATGACCCCTGAGCCATCCTTTGGCTGGAGTAACTGATGAGTGTGCCTGAAGTGATCTGGGCAGGGGCCAGGGATTCAGCTGGGGCTGGTCAGGTGGGAGTCTCCGCCAGCATTCTCGGTGTGGCTCTAGTGGTCTCAATGGGCCACCACCGGCAGATGTTCTCTGGCTGGTCACAGAAAACTAACCAGACTGATCACATGGACCACAGCCCTGTCTAACTCAATGAAACCATGAGCCATGCCACGTAGGGCCACCCAAGAAGGACGGGTCATGGTGGAGAATTCTGACAAAACGTGAGCCACTGGAGAAGAGAATAGTAAACCACTTCAGCATTCTTGCCTTGAGAACTCCATGAACAGTATGAAAAGGCAAAAAGATATGACTCTGAAAGATGAACTCCCCAGGTCAGTAGGTGCCCAATATGCTACTGGAGAAGAGTGGAGAAATAACTCCAGAAAGAATGAAGAGACAAGCCAAAATGGAAACAACGCCCTGCTGTGGATGTGACTGGTGATGGAAGTAAAGTCTGATGCTGTAAAGAGCAACAGTGCATAGGAACCTGGAATGTTAGGTCCATGAATCCAGGTAAATTGGAAGTGGTCAAACAGGAGATGACAAGAGGGAACACTGACATTTTAGGAATCAGTGAACTAAAATGGACTGGAAGGGGTGAATTTAACACAGATGACCGTTTTATCTACTACTGCGGGCAAGAATCCTTTAGAAGAAATGGAGTAGCCCTCATAGTCAACAGAAGAATACAAAATGCAGTACCTGGGTGCCATCTCAAAAATGACAGAATGATCTCTGTTCGTTTCCAAGGCAAACCTTTCAATATCACAGTAATCCAAATCTATGCCCCAACCATTAATGCCGAAGAAGCTGAAGTTCAATGGTTCTATGATGACCTACAGGACCTTCTAGAACCAACACTAAAAAAGATTTCCTTTTCATCATAGGAGGCTGCAATGCAAAAGTAGGAAGTCAAGACATACCTGGAGTAACAGGCAAATTTGGCCTTGGAGAAAAACATGAAGCAGGGCAAAGACTAACAGAGTTTACCAAGAGAACACACTGGTTATAGCAAATACCCTCTTCCAACAACACAAGAGATGACTCTACACATGGACATCACCAGATGGTCAACATCAAAATCAGATTGATTATATTCTTCCCAGCAGAAGATGGAGAAGTTCTATGCAAAAATAAGACCAGGGGCTGACTGTGGCTCAGATCATGAACTCCTTGTTGCAAAATTCAGACTCAAATTGGAGAAAGTAGGGAAAACCACTAGACCATTCAGGTCTGACCTAAATCAAATCTTTTATGATTGATTACACAGTGGAAGTGACAAATAGATTCAAGAGATTAGATCTGATTGACAGAGTGCCTGAAGAACTATGCACAGAGGCTCCTGACATTGTACAGGAAGCAGTAATCAAGACCATCCCCAAGAAGAAGAAATGCAAAAAGGCAAAATGGTTAAAGAGGCCTTACAAATAGCTGAGAAAAAAAGAGAGGCTAAAGGCAAAGGTTGGCTTAAATCTCAACATTCAGAAAACGAAGATCATGGCATCCAGTCCCATCACTTCATGGGAAATAGTTGGGGAAACAGTGGAAACAGTGTCAGACTTTATTTGAGGGGGCTTCAAAATCACTACAGATGGTCACTGCAGCCATGAAATTAAAAGACGCTTACTCTTTGGAAGAAAAGTTATGACCAACCTAGATAGTATATTCAAAAGCAGAGACATTACTTTGCCAACTAAGGTCCGTCTAGTCAAGGCTATGGTTTTTCCTGTGGTCATGTATGGATGTGAGAGTTGGACTGTGAAGAAGGCTGAGTATCGAAGAATTGATGCTTTTGAACTGTGGTGTTGGAGAAGACTCTTGAGAGTCCCTTGGACTGCAAGGAGATCCAACCAGTCCATTCTGAAGGAGATCAGCCCTGAGTTTTCTTTGAAAGGAATGATGCTAAAGCTGAAACTCGAGTACTTTGGCCACCTCATGCGAAGAGTTGACTCATTGGAAAAGACTCTGATGCTGGGAGGGACTGGGGGCAGGAGGAGAAGGGGATGACTGAGGATGAGATGGCTGGATGGCATCACTGACTTGATGGACATGAATCTGAGTGAACTCCGGGAGTTGGTGATGGACAGGGAGGCCTAGCATGCTGCAATTCATGGGGTCGCAAAGAGTCGGACATGACTGAGCGAGTGACTAAACTGAACTGAACTGAAAGGCAAAGGAAAAAGGAAAAGACATACTCATTTGAATGCAGAGTTTCAAAGAATAGAAAGGAAAGATAAGAAAGGCTTTCTCAGTGATCTATGCAAAGAAATAGAGGAAAACAATAAGAAAGGAAAGACTAGAGATCTCTTCTAGAAAGTTAGAGATCCCAAGGGAACCTTTCATGCAAAGATGGGTACAATAAAGGACAGAAATGGTATGGAATTAACAGAAGCAGAAGATATTAAGAGGTGGCAAGAATACACAGAAGAACTATACAAAAAAGATCTTCATGACGCAGATAACCATGACTGTGATCACTCACCTAGAGCCAGATATCCTGGGGTCCAAAGTGAAATGAGCATTAGGAAGCATTACTACAAACAAAGCTAGTGAAGGTGATGGAATTCCAGCTGAACTATTTCAAGTCCTAAAAGATGATATTGTGAAAGTGTTGCACTCAATATGCCAGCAAATTTGGAAAACTCAGCAGTGGCCACAGGACTGAAAAAGGTCAGTTTTCACTCCAATCCCAAAGAAAGGCAATGTCAAAGAATGTTCAAACTATCGCACAATTGCACTCATCTCACACGCTAGCAAAGTAATGCTCAAAATTCTCTAAGCAAGTATTCAACAGCACATGAACCAAGAACCTCCAGATGTTTAAGTTGGATTTTAAAAAGGCAGATGAACCAGAGATCAAGTTGCCAACATCCACTAGATCTGGAAAAAGCAAGAGAGCTCCAGAAAAAATATCTATTTTTGCTTTATTGACTGCATCAAAGCCTTTGACTGTGTGGATCACAACAAAATGTTGAAAATTCTTCAAGAGACAGGAATATCAGACCATCTGATCTGCCTCCTGAGAAATCTGTATGCAGGTCAAGAAGCAACAGTTAGTACTGGACATGGAACAATGGACTGGTTCCAAATGGGGTAAGGAGTACGTCAAGGCTGTATATTGTTATCCTGCTTATTTAACTTATATGTAGAGTTCATCATGTGAAATGCTGGGCTGGATGAAGCACAAGCTGGAATCAAGATTGCCAGGAGAAATATCTATAACCTCAGATATGCAGATAATACCACCCTTATGGCAGAAAGTGAAGAGGAACTGAACAGCCTTTTGATGAAAGTGAAAGAAGAGAGAGAAAAAGCTGGTTTAAAGCTCTATATTCAAAACACTAAGATCATGACATCCAGTCCCATCATTTCATAGCAAATAGATGGGGTAACAATGGAAACAGTAATAGACTTTATTTTCTTGGGCTCCTAAATCACTGGAGATGGTGACTGCAGCCATGAAATTAAAAGATGCTTGCTCTTTGGATGATAAGCTATGACAAAACTAGACAGCATATTAAAAAGCAGAGACATGACTTTGCTTACAAACATCTGTCTAGTCAAAGTTATGGTTTTTTCCAATAGTCATGTATGGATGTGAGAGTTGGACTATAAAGAAAGCTGAGCACCAAAGAACTGATGCTTCTGAACTGTGGTATTGGAGAGGACTCTTGAGAGTCCCTTGGACTGCAAGGAGATCAAACCAATCCATCCTAAAGGAAATCAGTCTTTAATATTCATTGCAAGGACTAATGCTAAAGCTGAAGCTCTAATACTCTGACCACCTGATGTGAAAACTGATTCATTGGAAAAGACCCTGGTGCTGGGAAAGACTGAAGGCAGGAGGAGAAGGGGATGACAGAGGATAAGATGGTTGGATGGCATCACCAACTCGATGGGCACAAGTCTGAGCAATCTCTGGGAGGTGGTGATGCACAGGGAAGCCTTGCGTGCTGCAGTCCATGGGGACGCAGAGTGGGACACAACTGAGTGACTGAACTGAAGTGACAGCTATTCACCAGGAGAGTGCTGTGATGACGGACAGGTGGGCAGAGCCACCCCAGACACAGGCTGCATGTGTTTCCTAGGACTGCTGTAAGAAGACCACAGAGTGGCTGGCTGAGAACAACTGACCTTTGTTTTCTCAGAGTTTTGGAGGATGAAAGTCCCAGATCAAGCTGTCAGCAGGGCCAGTTTCCTTCTGTAGCCTCTGGAGAAGGGTCTTTCCCCGCCTCCTCCAGCCTCTGGTGGTCCCAGGTGTTCCCAGGCCTGTGGAAGCATCACTGCAATCTCTATCCTCATCTTCACATGCCTATCTTCTCTGTATGTCTCTGTCCTTCCTGGAAGGTCACCAACCAGATTAAATCAGGGCCCAGATATGACCTCATCTTTTCCGATTATATCTGCAAAGACCTTGTGGGTCTTTGGGTAACATTCCTAGGTTCCAGGGGGTTAGGACGTCAACATATCCTTTTGGGGACACAATGCAACCCATGACACAGAGAGGCCAAAATGAGGCCTTAGAGGCCTAGAGGGGGGTGAGGAGTTCACCTAGAGCCCCTGAGCTCATGCGAGAGCTGTGATACCCACACCCCTGATCTTTCCCTGACCCAGCCCTCGCACCATACCCTGCTGCCCACACTGCCCATCATGGCCCAGGGGACGTTCCAGAGCTTGGGCCCCAGGTTGGTGGCCTCAGGACAAGAGCTGCTACTCTCTGAGACACTCAGAGAGCCAGGGCCTCCAGGAGATGGTCCCCTACCACCCTTCGCCCAGGCCCTGGTTGCTGGATTTTCTCATCAACATGCAACCCCTTTGCACAAAGTAAAGTAATCTTAGCAGGAAGGCAGCTCCAGCCCCTGTGAGAGGAATGCCACATCCTCAAGGGGCTGATCGGTGCTCCTAGACCCTCAGGTGGGGTCCTTATGGGAACCCCACCTCTCAGACCCCAGGTGCCCCTCATAGTTGGGTGTAGGCTTCCCTGGGGTCCAGCATGGATGGGGAAATGGGAAGAGACTTTGCCTCACCCCAGCTTCTAGGGCCCCATGAGTGTTCCTCTGGGGGTCCAGGAACCTTACAGGGAGCAGTGAGTCAGGTTCCTGACTTTCTGGTCAAATGAGCCCCAGTGAACACCAAGATAACAAAGAAACGGTAATGCTTGTCAGCAAGCTCAAGCCAGACAATCCCACCTGCTGCACGCTGTATTCTAATAGTTTATAAACTCTGAAATGACCTCATGCATGGGACCGTGACACTGTATTTTCTGAAAGAAACAGGCATATACACCAGGAACCGATTCACACAGGTACCATCCCCTGGTTTATGACAAAGGTGACATTGCCGTGCAGTGGGGATCTTTTCCATAAATCAGGCTGGTCAATTAAATATCCATATGGAAAAAATATTGACCCTCTGCCTCCCACCAGATGCAAAAATCAGTTCCAGATGGGTGCAGATTGTGAAAGCTTTTAGAAGAACCAGAAGACAATCTCCATGACCTTGGCATAGGCAAAAAAAAAAAAAAAAAAATTAATAGAACACAATAAGCCCTAACAGTAAGAGAAGATATTAATAAATTATATTACAGTAAAAGCCAGGATTTCTGCTCATTAGAAGACATCACTGAGAGCAGAAAGGCAAGTGACCCAAGTGGAAGAAAGTATTTCTAGAAATGTGCTCATATCCAGATGGCATGTGTTAAGTCCTATATGTCAGTAAGAAAAAAGGAGGCAACTCAACAGAAAAGAGGCCAAAAGACAGTTTACAGAAGAGATGAGTCAAGTGGCCAGTAAACATAAGAAACTTCATTAGTCATCAGGACTGCAAATGAAAAAGACGCATCACGCATTCTGGAGTCTGTGTGCCACAGCTCCTGAGCCTGCATGCTCCGGAGCCCTGCTCTGCAAGAGAAACCCGTGCACCACAACTAGAAACAGCTCCAGGGCTGCAAGAAGGAGCCCGCGCGCCACAATAGAGGCCAGGGCAGCCAAAAAAATAATAATGATAATTCTTAAAAATAAAAATGCCAAGCAGTACCACTAACACCAACCAGAATGGCTAAACACAGGACAGTACCAAGGGTAGGGGAGAACAGAGAGCAACCTACACTCACAGCCACTGGGATGGTAACTTGGCACAACAGCTTTGGAAAACTGGCAGTGTCTACGAAAGTCGAATGCACACCCTACCCACGCTGCAGCGTTTTCATTCCCATATGTAGTGAACTGGCTCAGTCGTGTCCAATTCTTTGCGACCCCATGGACTGTAGACTGCCCGGCTCCTCCGTCCATGGGATTTTCCAGGCAAGAACACTGGAGTGGGTTGCCATTTCCTTCTCTAGTTTCCATTCCTAGACACATACGTAATAGAACTGTATGCCTAGCTGCAACAAAAATCTGTGGTAGAATGTCCAGAGCAGCTTCATTCAAAAGAGCCAAATTCTCAGATCAGCCCAAATATCCATCAACAGTGAGAAAGCTAACTTTTGGTATATTCATATAATGAAATACTGTACAGAAGGTGGATGCATGATCCACACACAATATTGTGCAAAAATAGCAAGGCAGAAAAAGAAACAGCTGTCTGATTCCAAGTATACAGCAGTCAATCCAGGAAGGGAATCTAGAATCTCCAGCATTAGGAGTTAGATGGTGGCAGGAGGGGCTGGAAGGGGTGCCTTGAGCGTTTGTTACACAAGTGTTCACTGGTGAAAATTCATTGAGCTGTACCTTTGATATCTGTATCCATTATGCTCAGTTCAGTTCAGTTCAGCCACTAAGTCATGCCCAACTCTTTGTGACTGCAGCACGCCAGGCCTCCCTGTTCATCACCAACTCCCAGAGCTTACCCAAACTCATGTCCATTGAGTCGGTGATGCCATCCAACCATCTCATCCTCTGTCATCCCCTTCTCCTCCTGTCCTCAATCTTTCACAGCATTAGGGTCTTTTCCAATGAGTCAGCTCTTTGTATCAGGTGGCAAAATATTGGAGTTTCAGCTTCAACAGCAGTCCTTCCAATGAACACTCAGGACTGATCTCCTTTAGGCTGGACTGGTCTGATCTTGCAGTCCAAGGGACTCTCAAGAGTCTTCTCCAACACCAGTTCAGAAGCATCAATTCTTCAGTGCTCAGCTTTATAGTCCAACTCTCACATCCATACATGACCACTGGAAAAACCATAGCCTTGACTAGACGGACCTTTGTTGGCAAAGTAATGTCTCTGATTTTTAATATGCTGTCTAGGTTGGTCATGACTTATGCTGGTATATTGTATTTTATTGAAAGTCCCTTTAAGAAAAGGTATACTACATGTTTTTGTGAGAGTTCTAGTTTTATTTGCTAAAAACAATAGAAGCCTCAAAATAGACACAGTTCAGCTTCTCTTCACCTGCAAGGTGAAAGTGGCAGGGGTTCAAGCTTCCAGTCATGAGATAAATAAGTCTCGGGGATTAGTGTATAGCTTGGTGACTATGGTTGATGATGGGGTGCTGTGTATTTGGGAGTTGATCTTGAAAGTTCTCATCACAAGAAAAGTTTATGTTGTACATCTGAAACTAATATAACATTGTGTGTCAATTATATCTCAATTTTAAAAATTTAAAAACAGAAATCAAGGAGAGCCTGAAGAGTGATCAATTCAGTTGCCCTCCCCTGCCGTCCTCTCTTCCCCCACCCTCCACAGAGGCAGTTCCCTCTCAGCCCCACCAGGTGGGGCTCGATCACAGCGGAAGACGCGCATCTGCTCAAGTGTGACCGGCTGCAGACAGAGCCCTCAGCCCAGACGAGGGCCGCTGGACCGTGTCTCCAGCTTGAGCCCAGAGTGGGCGGGTGAAGCCTAGCTGCTCTCACACCAGCTGAGAGCCCCAGGGTATGTCACTTCTCTGAAGCTGCCATTCTTCCCTGCCCCTCAGGTGAAGGCAAGGAAATGCAATTTAAAGCAGCAATGAGGGATTGATTACTCTCTATCTAACGAGACAAGAAAATACTACTTAGCCACAGAATGCCAATGTCGGTCCAAATATGGAAAAGAAAGAAGCCTCAAACCTTGACGTAGGTCCTGTAGATCACTGCCACCCGTCCTGATGAGGTTACACACAGACGTTTCAGTGACCAGCAGTTCTGCACCCGGGTGTACGTCCCCAGGTTGTCTCACTGGAGACACACTCGAGGATGTTCACTCAGCGTTGATAGGGGTAGCTGGGCGCTAGAGGCCCTCACACGAGGGATGGTGGATGGCAGAACGTGGTGGGGGAAAGGTGGGAAATGGGATGAGATGTGACACGCTAACCATCATATAAATAAAGATATCTATAAACAGTGCACTGTAGGAACATGTATAAATGCATTGGGACAGCTGGAATGGGATTAGGAAGGAAAGAGGGAGCAGGGAGGGGAGGAGGCAGAAAGCAAGGAAGGAGGGAAGGAAAGAAAGGAAGAAGAGAAAATGTGGCTGAGAATACCAGGCTTCTAGGCTTGTCGTGGAAAGAAACTCGGGGGAGTTTCCATAAGTCTCTAGCACGTCATGGTGCCTGCTGTGTGCTAAGTCACTTTAGCCATGTCCAACTCTGTGTGACCCGCTAGGCTTCTCTGTCCACGGGATTCTCCAGGCAAGAATGCTGGAGTGGGTTAACACGCCCTTCTCCAGGGGATCTTCCCAAGCCAGGGATCAAACCCGTATCTCTTACATCTCCTGCATTAGCAGGCAGGTTCTTTATCACTAATGCCACCTAGGAAGCAGAGCACTTAGTGGGCGGCTCACTATTTTCTACCTGTGCTTTTATACATTAATACTTGCTGAGCACCTACTGTGTGTCGGGCAGCGTACCAGACCCTGTAATACAATAATAAATAAAAGAGAAAGGAAAGTTCCCTCCACCATGGAGCTGACATTCTAGTAGCTTTGAGTCTTATCCACAAGCATAGGTGCAAAAGAGATGGAACATTTTCCTCAATTACTATGAATTCATTTTGTGGATTAAGTTTTGTGCCTCTGCCTTGCTGGTCTGGTGGGAAATTCCATTTCAGTCATGGGTGGGGCTTCCTCTGTCACACCCCCTAGGAACCCAGACGTTACCGAGAGCAGTACAGGTGCAAACTGGGGCCAATCTACACTAGCCATTGCTGAGTGATAGGGTCACAGCCCACAGTGCCTACAGGTGCCCCACAGGTGGGCAGCTGCACTGACTCTGCACCGAGCGGGCTCCAGGATTTCTGCAGGGAGGCCCCACAGCCACGGTCTGCCTCCTGAGCTACTGGCTCTCCCAGAAGAGGCTTGGCACCTCCAAGCTGCTGACAGCAGCTAAGATACCTGTGCATCTTGGTCGTGCTGGCTGTCAAGGCTGGGCTGGCTCTCTTTCTCCTGCCTGTACTTTCTCGTCACCCCAGAATTCACCTCAAAGAGCCCAGGCTTCCAGGCCAAGGCAGGCAGGCTGGTGGATTGCAAACACCTGCTGCTCCCGGCCTGGGCACAGGTGACCCAGGGCTTCTTTCCTCCAGGAAGGTGTGGAGGGAGAAATGCAGAGAGCCGAGCACACAGAATCCTCTGGCTTTTAACTTCTCCAAGAGCGCAAACGAAACACAAATTAAACTCACCATATATAGCCCTGACAGCGTTCATATGTCCAGGTTTTTGTTTATCCGACACAGTGGTTGAACACTTACTGAATGGTGTGTGATCTCGGCATGGTGGGCGGGGGATGATGACTGCAAGGTAGCTGTGCCAGTCCAGGTTAGTTGATTGCCAGTAACCAACTCTGGCACACTCACAAAAAGCATGTGTGTATGTGGGGGTGGGTGATATCAAGTGGTTTCTAGGATCACCCTAACCACTTCCTGATCTGATATCTCTGATGGACAGATTTCAGGGAGAGGGTCTGATTGTCCTCTCCAAGGTCAGGTCCACATCCCTTGGTCCAGGGAAGATGGAACATCCTCACAGACGGTTCCACCAAGTCCACACGCAGCGGAGAAGGGGGAAGGTAGTTCCCCCAGGGGATCTGAGGGCCTTGCTGCTGCTAAGTCACTTCAGTTGTGTCCGACTCTGTGCGACCCTATAGACGGCAGCCCATCAGGCTCCCACGTCCCTGGGATTCTCCAGGCAAGAACACTGGAGTGGGTTGCCATTCCTTATCCAATGCATAAAAGTGAAAAGTTAAAGTGAAGTCACTCGGTCGTGTCCGACTCTTAGCGACCCCATGGACTGCAGCCTATCAGGCTCCTCTGTCCATGGGATTTTCCAGGCAAGAGTACTGGAGTGGGGTGCCATTGCCTTCTCCTCTGGGGGCCTTATCAGTCATCTATTGCTGGGGAAGGGTTTTCCTCCAACAATAATTAACACGGATTGTCTCACCGTTTCTGTGGGTCAGCAATCAGCGAGCAGCGTGGCTGGTATGGTTCCTGAGGTTGCAGTCAAGCTGTCAGTCAGCTGAGGTCATCTGAAGGCGTGGCCAGGGCTGAGGACCCGCTGCCCAGGTGGCTCACTCACACGGGTGGCTGGTGAGTGCTGGTGGTGAGGAAGAGGCCCCAGGTCCTCTCCACGGTGGTCTCTCTCCCTAGGGCCACTCGCCTATCCTGATGACAAGGCGCCGACTACCTCTGAGCAAGGCAGGAGCATCCTGCCCTTGATGCTTCCACCTCTGAAGCCACACACACCATCACTAATGCAACATCTGTTGGTCACACGGCTCTGCCTTATTCACTGTGGGAGGGGACCACCCAGGGTCGGAGTCGAGAGTCACAGAGGCCATCGCGGGGACTGGCTGCTGCAAGCGCCACACTAGGAGGTAAGATAAGCAGAAAGAACAGATGCTCACACAAGGATGATGTCCTTGGAGCTCGCTGTCTAGAGGCAGAAGGTAAGACGTCAGAGCTGATTAGTAACTACTCAGCTGAGGGCACGCCCCACCCCTAATGGAAGAGGAACGAAGAGGGTAGGAACCCGAAGAGGCAGCAAGTAACCTCGGCTGGAGGAGTCACGGGAGGCTCTCTGAGGAGGTGACGTGTGAACTGGATCTCGAGCCTAGGTAGAAGCTCACCGAGCAGAGATGGGAGGAAGGGCAGGCCAGGCAGAAGCAGGAGGGTGGAGTCAGCTCTGCCGAAGAGAAAGCCTTTGAAATGACCCAAGGGCTGCCTGCTCCCAGCCTGCCTGGGCTTTCTGCTTGGTTTCTCTAACTGGTCCCCCAGGGGGAGAGATCATGGGCCTGCCATTCCAGATGAAGGACTGGACTCCTGGTGGCCACTGCCCTCACCCCAGCTGAGGCGGGTGGGGTTGCAGGTAGCCAGTCGGGGCCCTACCAACCCACAGGGCCATCCCCGATCCCCTACTCCGCTCTCCAGAAACACACGCAAATTCCCACAGGCTGCAGGGCCAGGGGACCTGCTTTGCCTAAGGCATCCGCCGGCCCCAGGATGCATTAGGCAGGCTTCGGTGGGCAAAGCAGGGTGAGTCTGCAGAGAAACAGGCTCTGGGGGGGTGGGACTCACGTCTCCAGGGCGGAGAGGGCCATCTGGCCCCAGCCATAGAAGCAACAAAGTGGGGTTCACAGCACCCTTCTCACACCCCCACCTTGGTAGAAGGGAAATGGAGGAAGAGGAAGAGAGGAAATTAGGGTCCAGGCAGAATGGTACTACCGCATCCTCAATAATGAAGGGCCAGAGTCAAGTCCAAGCTTCATGCCTGCAGAGCCCTTGGGAGCTGAGGGCCCCACCCCACAGGGTCCCAGGAGTTGCAGGGGGTCCCACCACGGACCCAAGTGGGAGGGTAGGGGCTGCAGTTCTGCTCCCTGCCCCCAGGATACGTTTCCTGAGCCCACACTGACCACCAGCCCACTAGGTCCAAAATAAACCAACTCTCAGGTTCAAGATCAAATTCCCGTGGTTACCAAGCTCAAAGGGACAGGATTTGTCTCAGATCTGCAGGAAACCCCTGAGATGGCAGGTTTAGGCCTTAACAGCTTAAACTCTTAACCATTCTGAGCCCTGGCCTGCAGGACTGGCCAAGTGCACCTGGTTAAGAAGTTGCAGAGTTGGGATTCATCCCAAGTTTTTTGACAAGGGGGGGCTTCCCAAGTGGTGCAGTCGGTAAAAAATCCATCTGCCAATGCAAGATATGCAGGTTCGATGCCAGGGTTGGAAAGAAATCCCCTGGAGACGGAAATGACAACCCATTTCAGAATTCTTGCCTGGGAAATCCACGGACAGGGGTATCTGGTGGGCTACACTCCATGGGATCACAAAGAGTCGGGCGTGACTGAGCACATGTGCACGCCACATTTTTTGATGAGGAAGCCTGGGTTCTCTCTTTAATAAATCATTCATGGCCTAAAGTATTCAGTCAACTTGCTGCAAACATTTACTCGGCTGTTCCTATGTGACAGATTGCTCAGCTGTGAGATTCTGTGATGAGCAAAACCAGACATAATCCCACTGCATGGAGCTTAGGTTAGTTGGGGAAACAGGCATTAAGTAAGTTAAAAATACATAATGGCTAAGTGTGACAAGCGTTGTGAAGAATGGGTTTATTCATAGAAAACAATTGGGGAAGGGATTACCTCCTTTGGAGAGTGATCAGAGAAGATGCTTCCGAGAAGGTGCTTTTAAATCCTGCTTACGTATAGCAGACATGAGATTGAAAGTGAAACTGCAAGTCGCTCACTTGGGTCTGACTGACTCTTTGCAAGCCCATGGACTGTAATCTGCCAGGCTCCTCTGTCCATGGAATTATACAGGCAAGAATACTGGAGTGGGTACCCTATCCCTTCTCCAGCGGATCTTCCCGACTCAGGAATCGAACTGGGATCTCCTGCATTGCAGGTGGATTCTTTACCAGCTGAGCTACCAGAGAAGCCCATAAATGAGATTAAATGGAATTAATCAGGATTGATTAATAATGTCTGTCATGGCCACTGAATTAGGAGGTAATAGCAGGCATGCCAGAAACTTGTTGTACCTGGTTTACGCCCTCACCTAGGACCCTTATTACCCAGAGAACTGGATGTAATTCTAATTCTCCTAAAGTTCACCGTGAGGTAGAGTGGATGAACGTTTGCAGAAGAAGCCATGATACAAGTTAGCTCACTCGTTTCATTAACAGAAAAATCAAGGAAGTGAGATAGATACAGACAGGGGGTGATCGATTACCCTAGGGTGACGTTAGTGAGGCTTTGAAGGACATGGCACTTGGGAGAAGGGCCTCATTTTACAGAGGAGACAGCACTTGGCATCAGAGAACCTCGGAGCCTCTCTGGCCTCAGTCTGATTGCCTCCACATTCATAACAAGCCCTGCTTCTGTCCATATGTTCTCAGAGTGCCGGCCTCACCAGAGACTCTCAGTGAGAACTGCCCTTCCACCAGTTCACTACACGGAGCATCCTATCAAGAGGTCCATCAAGACAACTCAGGGCTTTCGATGTCCTCCACAGCTGCACAGCTGGCTCACACCTACCACGTGGAAAACAATTGTCCTTGAGAAGCAATTTTAGGGCCATCAGAATACTCCTGGAGCAGCCTTCACCTACCCTTCCCTGCATTTATCACAACTGAAATCAAGCCTGTCTTTGGCTCTCGATTCATGGTAAGTCCTAAGAGAATGGGGAACAGTGTTTGGCATATCCACCAGTGCCTGGCACATTGTGGGCCACTTAACAATTCTTTATCAATGGAGTGAACTGTCATAGAACAGAAAGAGTTGAGACAACGTTGAGAAGCTGAGAGTTTTAGCCTGGCCCCAGGGATCATCAGTCCTCTAGAGCAGTTGGCAGAGGGTGGCAGCTCCTTTTGAGTCCTGTTCCCCAGCCTCAGGAATGGAAGATCCCCAGGAGAAGGTGGTGAGGCTGCATTCTCCTGCCCACAGCCTGGCCACTTCTCACAGTTTACAAGAGGTCAGCACTTCTTGGGCCCACTCCGTATGTCCTGTGCCTTGTGCTGCCGCCTAGGAGGCCAAATCCTTAACCCAAGGAAGCTGACAGTGATCTGGGGAGAGCAGACTAGAATGACAGTCAGTGAGGTGGGTCGAATGCATTTGGAATCAGTGTGTGAGAACTCACCAAGGAGTTCAGTGAGGATGGGCTAGTCTCAGGAGGCTCTTGGGAGTCAGGTCTGCCCGGACGTGTAGACTTTGGACATCCGAGGGGAGAAGAGACTGCTCAGAGAAGGGGGCCTTCATGGAAGAGGGAAGAAAGAAGTGGGATGGGCAAGGACGTGGGTGTGATGAGAGCAGAGGTCATGGTAGGTGTGGGGACTGGGGAGTAAGGCAGAGTGCACCCAACTCACTTCACGGAAGACCAGTCTGGGATTTGGAACTTGAGCCTGTGAACAATGGAAAGCTACCATGATCTTCCAGACAAAGAATCCAGAGCCGGTCGTCTGGGGCTTCAGGAGTGATGGGCAGACAGATCCATGCCCCCTTGGAGGCCAGATTTTGTAGACAATGGGAGAAAGAACCCAAGGAGTCAGCAATGGATGACTCCTCCAGACCTTGGTTTTCAGACGTGCCTCTTCAAAGAAGCTGGTTGCCTTATTAGTTCCCCAAACAGTACGTCTTCCGTAGATCAAGACTCCAGTGGAAATACAATGGCCACAAAAGTGGGGTTTTTTGTATCTTGGTTTTCTGGGCCTCCCACTCGCCCCCTCCCTCCAAAATCTATTCTCCATTATTGGCCAGACAAAGACCGTCCCAAGATGCCCGCGTCTCTGTTGCGGCTAACATCTGTCCTCTCTCACCCGCGCCTGCCCATCTGCGCTTCTGCGAGATCTTTCATCCAATCCCCAGTGTAAGGATTCAAAGTAAGGAGGTTCGTGTTGTCAAAGGAGCCTTGATCTGAATGCCTTCCCCCCACTTTCTCCTTAAATGAGTTGTTAACAGGAACCCAAGTGTCTGTTGAACCTAAAATACTTTAAAAATAAAATAAAATAACATTTCAAGGTAACTTACGGCGCGCACTTTAAGAGGCGAGGGCTCAGCGTGTCCCCAACAGCTTCCTCCTTGAAGCTCCGGTCTTCAGGGCTGTGGGAGGGATCCAATCAGACAGGCCGCCGCTGAGGGCCAGGGGAGGAGGGCTGCGGCGGTTTTATTTCAGATACGAGCTAAGACCATGAAATAGAAGGCAGGGAGGAAAAGTGAGTGAGCGAGTGAGTGCGTGTGCCTGTGTGTGTGTGTGTCTGTGTGCACACGGCCAGAATAATGATCGCACTAATTCATAGAATTCCATTTTGGCCATCACACACAGCTCCCTTTTCTCTTGAAGGCCACTTTGAAAAATCCCGTTTTCATAAGTCATTTACTTCCCCTAGGAGGGCCGGCCTTCTAAAAATATTCCCCATTTCTTACACCTCGGAAGCAAATTATTTATTCTAAAGCAGCTTCGTTATCCTGGCCCCACTGGGCCAGCGTGGAAATGGAGGTGACTTCAAGAAGGCACCATCGTCAACAGCGAAGTCCTTGGAGGGGTGTGTCCCCGACAAGGCTAGGAGAGGTTTTCCACGAGACCTCCGGGGCTGAAAGAGCATTTGCGGGTCACTAAGGAGAAGGTCTGATATGTTGTTCCACAAATATTTAGATACTGACACAGAGCTAGGCACCAGGCAAACCACAGTGAACAGACCGATGGGTCCCAAGCACATTTCAGAGAGGGAGAGAGATGCTTGCTGAATACATGTTAATAACATGTTGAGAGCGTGAGAGTAAAGTGAGGGGATGCCTCTGAAGGGTGAACTTGACATTGTACAGAGCAGGTTGTCTGTGTCATTGGAAGCAACATCTAAATGATAGCAAGGGGTGAGCCGTGCAAAGATCTAGGAGTTGTGTTTTGCATGGAGGGGAACTGCTAACACGCAAGGTCTGGAGTGGATGAGCAGGAAGGTAGCGAGGTCAGCGTGGCCAGTGAGGCGGGAGCGAGCGAGCAGCGCAGGAATGGGCCCGGGTGAGGTCTGCAGAGGCAGACGCGCTTCCACAGGACCTGGAGGTCAGCAAAGCTTTGCACCACGGTTTCCTCCTCACACTGACCCCGTCCATGGATTTACTGAGAACTCAAGCCCTGCAAGGTAAGCGAGCCCCTCTAAACGGGGGATGCTGGGAAAGTGCCCGTCACTGGCCCACCCTGCTCCCCATCTCAACGCCCTGTCTCTGCTGGGAAAATGCAATTAAAAATCAGTCTGTCTCACAGAGCGAAGTAAGTCAGAAAGAGAACAGCAAATACCATATAATAAACAGATATGCAAAATCAGGAAAAAATGCTGCAAATGAATGTATTTGCAGGACAAGCATAGAGACGCAGATAGAGAGAATAGGTATGTGGAGATGGGCTGGGGTGGGGGATGAACTGGGAGATTGGGATGGACATAGACACTACCATGTGCAAAATAGGCAGCTCATAGGAAGCCGCTGTGTAGCGCCGGGCGCTCAGCTCTGCACTCTGTGATGACCTAGAGGGGTAGGATGGGGTCGGGGGATGGGAGGTCCAGGAGGGAGGGGCTCCATGTAAACACACAGCTGATTCACTTTGCCTTCTGGCAGAAACTAACACAGCACTGTGATGCAGTTATACTCCAGTTTAAAAAAAGAAGGAGAATCACCTCTGAGAAGTCAGGGAGGAAGCGAGCCACTGGGGATGGGATGTGCTCTAAGTGGAGGTGGAACCTGTCACTAGCCCGCAACAGGGGAGCTCGTCTCCCCCTCTAGTCTGTCCCAGGCCCTGTCACGATCCAGCAGGGAAGGGGAAAGAAGCCAGGCGAGGACCGCTCCCTGGAGAAGCCGATCCATTCTTTGAGCGTCCATAAGGCAATTAAGTCTTAACGTTCGCAGACCTGAAGTCTTTCATGGGCTGTGCCAATTGGTGCGTCCCTGTCTCCATGACGAGGAGGGCCTTCTGCCCACCGGGCACACGTTCCCAGCAGCTGGTCCCGGCCCTGCAGACAGACCGAGGCCTTCCTGTGAGGAGCACAGCCCTGGGCTCCGGGATCCAGGCTCCGGGCAGGGAGAGGGCCGAGGCCCGGCTTAACAAGGGGGTGGCTCTGACGTGCAGCCAGGGTGGGGACCGTGGAGTCCCAGCCTGGGCCCAGGATGAAAGGCCGGCTGTGAACAGCCTCATTACCAGGGAGCCCCAGATTAAGCCTTTATTATGGGCCTAATTGGAGAGGTAATTATTAGGTGCTATTGTGCACTGGGGAGAAGCCGGGATGGTTCACCCAGACGTCAGGCCTTACTCGGAGTCTCCCTGGTTACCTGGCAGCCAGGCCGGGCGTCAAGCCAGGGGAGGAGGTTTTACCTAGAGGTCAGGGATACAAGGGGAGCAAAGCCACGCCCCGCATCTCTGTGAGGCCCCTTGGGTGCTGAGAAGATGCAGGGGAGAAGCCATCAGAGCTAACGAGAGGGAAATACTACTTCAGGGTGAGCTGAGGGCGAGTAGGAGAGGCCCCTGCTTCAGAGTGGGGGATGGGGAAGCCACAGGAGGCCCAGGGGCACAGACGCGTGTGCCCCAGTGGAGGGAAGGGTGTGTGCAAAGGCTACAGGGGCGACCATGCCAGGCACGAGAAGGCGACACCAGAGCGAGGCAGGCTTGTGGAGAGACGGGCTGGGAACAGGGAGTCGAGCAGGAAGTTCTTGGGAGAGTGGCCCCAGCTGAGGCCCAGGAGCGGGAGAGAGCCTGACAGGCTGCTTTGGTGCTGCTGAGGCTGGAGGCATACAACTCAACTCCTTCCCTGCCAACCTCTCCCCACCCCCAGCTCTCTATCAGGTGCCAAGAGAGCCATCCATACAAGCAAGGATGGAGGACTCATGTTCCTCTAAAACCCACGCTTGCTTGGGCACAAGCCTGAGGGCCGGCAGAGAGCCAGATCCACGGAGAGGACAGGCTTAACTTTAGCTCTCAGGTGCCTGCCTGGAGGAGGTGATGGTGAATGAGAGTGATGATAAGACTTTTCCGCAGTGACCCAAAGATGATAGCCAGCCTCCCGCCCCCCAGACCCTGAGTTTTCAGGAACCACAGAGATTGACTGGATTTCTTACGGGGCTCGAAGCTGTGTGTTTCAAGGCAGGAGTGAGTGACCCAGGAGTCAGCATTGGCTGGGGATGATGAGGACTGACCTTGAAGACCCTCCCAGTCCTTAAGTCCCAGGAGGCCCCCAAGTCTACAAGTCAAAGGGTCGGGGAGGGGGTGGGGGATATCACTGCCCCTCCCCAACCAGGGAGACTGCCCTGCTAAGGGAGGGAACCCAAGCCCAGGTCCTAGGACCCTGAGATTTTACACCGTGATTTGGCGGTGATATTTGACCCATTACTCTCCTGGGACTCCTGGACTGGGAGCCTGCTCCATGTTAAATAAGGATACAGTGACCAGCACAGAGGCCACACACCCTGCTACCCCCATTACAAGCATTCACCCTCCATTCTAGTTTACCAGTAAGAACCAGGCTCAGGAAAGCGGCGCGGGTTGACGACAGTCCAGTGGTGAAGCTGTCTGACTCCAGATGCTAGGCTTTTAGCCTCCTGGTTAAGTCACAGAAGATAGCACTTGGCGTCTGGTGGTGCACTTGGTCCCTTTGTATAGGACATTGATGGGCATGTTCCCAGAGCCAGCAGGGAGCTGGGCCCCCACTCAATGGTCTCCTCCTGCGGCGCCAGGGCCTGGCCACGCTGCAGACCCCCTCTGTGGGCCCACACTTTCATCACACCCACCCGACACCCCAAGCCGGCAGGGCCCTGGCTGGGCGTCATTGTTCCTAACAAGTTAATTGTAATGGTGGCAGGCATCTCTCCCAGGCCCGCCCAGCCCCCATTAAAGCGTTCCCGTAATGAAACGGGGCCATGAATGGAAACTTGCAGGTGGTTAAATGAGGTTTCTTGCCTCTGCAAGGCAGTGGGGAGGGGAAGGCTGTTGTGTTTGAGGAAACACTTTGATGTGAAGCTCATTTTCTCACAGAGAAGATGCTTATGAGTGAAGCCAACGCCAGGGCACATGGACGCTCAGAGCCTCGCTCTCCCCAGCAGGTGGAGGCAACAGGCGGAGACAGGCACGAAGCAACGCCAGGGCAGGTGCAGCCAGCATGCTCTCCCCCTTCCCCTCCTAGAAGCCCCCCTAGACACACTCTGGAGTGAGGCTCACTGCTTGCCTTTCCTCAGCTCAAAAACATCCAGGGGCTCCCCATGGTCCCCTCAAATGGGTGTTCAAACTTCCAACGATGTTGGAGCCATTAGGTTTGCAAGTGATGAAAACAAGAACCCGATGGCTAACCTAAAAGAGCAATGAGCCAGATTTTATCAAGGGACAAGCCCAGGCCAGTTTGCCTTCAGACACAGCTTGATCCAGGAGCTTAATGGTGTGCCTAGGATCCGAACAATCTTTTCCCACCTCTCAGCTCTCCTGCTTTTTCGGGGTTTGCTCTCTAATAGGTTCTCCTGGCAGGTGGCAAGGGGGCTATAGCTGCTCCAGAGGTTGCCCTCCTGGCTTGGAGCCCAGGAGGAGGGAGACCCAGCGCTGCACCCTCGTCACTCAAGCATACCCTGGATTCTCTCTGAGGGTTGGCTTGGGTCCCACCAGGTTAGCCAGGACTGTGGAAGCTCTAAGTGTTAGACCTGGAAGCCCAGCTAGGAACTTCCAGGCTAGCACTCATCCTGGGACACCCCCAGTCCTCACCGTCCTATCTGCTATCTCTGGAGCCCAGGGAGATGCATCAGCGGATGTTCAGTCACAAACCAGTTTATGCTTTCAGCCAAGGCTGCTGCACCTTGCTGTTATTGCTGTTTAGACGCTTCTGTGACCCCATGGGCTATAGACCACCAGGCTCCTCAGTCCAGAGGATTTCCCAGGCAAGAATACTGGCGTGGGTTGCCATTTCCTTCTCCAGGGATCTTTCCGACCTAGGGATCAAACCTGAGTCTCCTGCATTGGTAGGCAGATTCTTTACTCCTGAGCCACCTGGGAAGCCCCATACTTCAGGAGAACATTATTTTCCAGAGAGTGGGGCAGGTGTGCTTTTGTCTGTCATGATCGGTTCTCCTTCCCCTCAAGAGTGTGGTTCGGGTCCAAGGCAAGGAGACTTTTATGCTTTCACTTTTCCAAGCCCCTCCAGGGTGAACCCCACCCCCGCAGGCATCGCGTCTCCCCTGTAACCAGCCCAGAGGAAAGAGAACAAGTGTTTAATCCCTCCGATTCTTTGATCAAGTCTCTTTTTAAATTTTTTAAAATTTAATTTTTATTTTATATTGGGGGTTATAGGGCTTCCCTGGTGGCTCAGCCAGTAAAGAATCCACCTGCAATGTGGGAGACCTAGGTTCAGTCCCTGGGTTGGGAAGATCCCCTGGAGAAGGAAATGGCTGCTCACTCCCATATTGTGGCCTGGAGAATTCCGTGGGCTGTATTGTCCAGGGGGTCGCAAAGAGGTGGACACGACTGAGCGACTTTCACTTTCATAATTGATTTATCTACAGTCAAGTCTTGGTTCTACCAGGAAAAGTATTTCACTCCAGCAACCTCTGTTTCCCCATTTCTAAAATGGGGATAATGCAAATATCTAAGCTGTAGCATTGTCATGGAGTTCACTAAGATGAAGTACCTAGCCTCGAGCCAATGTGGACTAAGCACTCCAAGAGTAGCCCTCCTGCAGAGGGAAGTCCGGGCTGCGCATCTCAGCAGGACCATGGTGGTTATCATGACAAGGGAGAGTTGGCCAGACAGGGCTGGCAGATGAGCAGCTGGGGAGCAGTGCCCCAGCATCCTTCCCCTTCTCCTGATAACTGCTCCCAATTTTATCAGTAAAAACCAACCCTCTGCCACTCCAAGGGAATAGTGGGCAATAGGTGAAACAAATTGGATCACTTGAGAACTATTTGTGCAGTTCTGTCCCTTACCCCAAGCCAACAATAATGAATAGCTACTGTCTGTTGATCACTGAGGAAGGCTTTCTTATCTCTCCTTGCTCTTCTTTGGAGCTCTGCATTCAAATGGGTGTATCTTCCCTTTTCTCCTTTGCCTTTCGCTTCTCTTCTTTCCTCAGCTATTTGTAAGGGCTCCTCAAACAACCATTTTGCCTTTTTGCATTTCTTTTTCTTGGGGATGGTCTTGATCTCTGCCTCCTGTACAATGTCATGAACCTCCATCCATAGGTCTTCAGGAACTCTGTCTCTCACATTCAGTCCTTTGAATCTATTTGTCACTTCCACTGTCTAATATTAAAAGATTTGATTTAGGTCATACCTGAATGGTCTAGTGGTTTTCCCTGCTTTCTTCAATTTCAGTCTGAACTTGGCAATAAGGAGTTCATGATCTGAGCCATAGTCAACTCCCGATCTTGTTTTTGCTGACTGTATAGAGCTTCTCCATCTTTGGCTGCAAAGAATATAATCTATCAGATTTTGGCATTGACGGTCTGGTGATGTCCATGTGTAGAGTCTTCTCTTGTGCTGTTGGAAGAGGGTGTTTGCTGTGGCCAGGCATTATGTGTGGCAAGGTACCCACGATGCCTCCCTTAAGCACTGTGCTGATTAAGTGGAGACCATCAATTTTCAAAAAAACTTTTTTATTTTGTGTTGGGGTACAGCTGATTAACAGTGTGGTAGTTTCAAGAGCACAGAGAAGGGACTCAGCCATACATATTCAGGTATTCATTCTCCCCCAAACTCCTCTTCCATCCAGACCACCACATAACACTGGGCAGAGTTCCACGTGCTCAAGGTACAGCAGAGCCGTGTTGCTTATTCATTTTGAATATAGCAGTGTGTACATGTCCATCCCATGCTCCCTAACTGTACCTTCCCCCTGGTAACCATAAGTTCATTATCTAAGTTGGTGAGTCTCTTTCTGTTTTGTAAGTAAGCTCATTTGTATCATTTCTTTTTTGATTCCACATATAAAGAATGTCGTAAGATAGATCGCCTTCTCTGTCTGACTTACTTCACTCAGTATGACAATCGCTGGATCCATCCATGTTGCTGCAAATAACATTATTCCATTCTTTTTAATGGCTGAGTAATAGCCCATCGTATATATGTACCACATCTTCTTTATCCTTTCCTTTGCTGATGGACATTTTGGTTGCTTCCAAGTCTTGACTATGCTAAGTTAGTGCTGCAATGAACATCGGGTGCATGTATCCTTTTGAATTGTGTTTTCCTCTAGGTATATGCTCAAGAGTGGGATTGCAGGGTCTTATGTTAGCTCTATATTTAAAGGAACCTCCATGTACTTAGTCGCTTAGTCATGTACGACTCTTTGCAACCCCATGGACTGTAGTCTGCCAGGCTCCTCCATCCATGGGATTCTCCAGGCAAGAATATTGAAGTGTGTTGCCATGCCCTCCTCCAAAGGAGCCTCCATACTGTTCTCCATAGAGGCGGTACCATCAGCAGTGTAGAAGGGTTCCCCAATGAGAACTATCATTAGCCCCATTTTCCAGACTAGAAAACAGGCTCAGAAAGAGAAGTGGCTGGCCCAAGGCTGCAGAGCTAACAGGGTGAGCTGATGCCCACCCAGGACTGTTGCCCTCCAACCTTCAGTGCTCTGTGGCCAAAAAGCCACAAAGCGGAGCGGGCCCTTAGCCAGGTGGGCTGTGAAGCTGCCTGCCTCCCCCGCCTCCCTCCAGGAGCACCAATTCTACCTTTACAGCTCTGACCTGCAGGAAACTCCAAGCGATACTCAGTCCTATCTCACTGCTGTTCCTGGCCCCACTGAAAGCCACTGGGACTCGCTCTGCCCATCTGACTACACAAACGACATGCCATCCTCCCCAGGGCGCCCGACTCCCTGAGTGGACAGAGAGAACCTGGACCGCATCGGTTCCGGACCTCCACGACTCAGCGTTGCATAAGTGTGTGGCTCCGTGGCTCCCCTGCCCATCCTGCCCAGGCCAGGGCCCGTTTAGCTCACCCCATGCCTCTTAGAGCCCCGGTGCCATGCAGTGGGTGTGGTGTGGCTGCTGGACAAACGTCCTGAAAGCTTCACTGAGCCCTCTTCCCTCACCCTCCGAGTCTGCTCAACCCGGCTCAGCCACAGAACATCCTTTGGGAGCCATGGAGGGTGAACTGGCCATGGGCGCAAGATACACTCACCCCACCTGCCCAGGCCCTGGCATGAGTGTGGCAGACAGGGGGCTGCTTTCCAAGAGCATCAGCAACAATGGCATCTGTCATCCCCCTCCAAGTCCAGGCTGCTCCCGTCGCCAGTGCACTTTCTTACCTGCTTCTTCATTAGTTTTATGGATAATTTTACAAGCTAATATTAGTAAGTGTGTGTCCCGTGCTAGGATGTGGACTAAGGGCATTTTATACACTATTCGCTCCCTCACCCCTGAGGTCAACAAGCATGTTTAACTCTTCATTATGGAGATGTTCAACACCCCCTCCCCACCAAAGAAGGAGAGTAATGTAATTAACCCACATTGTATTCATTTCCTAATTTGAGCAGTTATCAACATTTGGCCATTTTTGCTTCATCAACCTTTATTTTTCCTTAAACTGGAATATTTTAAAGCAAATCCCAGGATGCCATGTTACCCATAAGTACTTCGGCTTCTTTTTTTATTTCACCGTAACCTCAATAACACAATCACACTCAATCAAATCAACAATAATTTCTTTTCTAATACCTAGTTTTTACTCAGTTATTCTCCAAAATGTCTTTTCCGGGTCAGCAAGTATTTTCAAGCACTAACTACATGTGAGGTGCATGTGGGCAGCAAATAAGAAACGAGTCCTTACCCTCATGGGAGGCACAGCACGGCGGGGCAAGCAGATCACACACTGGCGGATACATACACTGCCACGTGTAGCAGTACAGACCGGAAGGGAAAGGGACAAGACGAGACACATTTATAGCAATACAGCCCAGGAAGGAAAATGAAGCGGGACAAGACGAGACACGCGCCCACAGCGTGCCGGGCAGAGGCACAGCAGGAGCAACGGTCCTGTGCAGGAGTAACCTCAGTGCATTCCAGGAAAATGTGGCCGGAAGGACTGTGGGTGGAGTCAGGGAAAGCATAAGTGAGGAGACAGGGTCTTACCAGCTGCTGTGAGTTGCTCATGAGACGGAAATCACCGAAAGGTTTTGAAATGAGAAGGGCATCCCTTCTATATTCTGGAAAGCGTGGTCTGGTCACAGGAGAGGATGTGCACTTGGGTTCATTCCTGAAAAAGCAAGTGTTAGTCGCTCAGTCATGTCTGACTCTTTGCAACTCCATGGACTATAGCCTGCCAGGCTCCTCTGTCCATGGAGTTCTCAAACACAGGCAACAAATTGCAATGGTGTCCCCAGTCCCTGTGACTTTGTCACCAAGAGAAAGCACAGTTTTCCAATCCCGTTTGCTTATCACTGCTTCAAAAAGCATTGTTAGATCTGCCATATTACATAATAGGCCAACAAAACCACATCACTAAATAATAATTTTTAAAATATTTTCATAACTGGCTATTAATATAATGGGCCACCTTTGCAAGGCCATATCTTAGACTTTATGCATTTAAAAGCATCGTTCTGAGACTGCCAGTGGATCCCTACCACAATAAAGTTTAAGAGCCTCTCCTCCAATCGGTGAGTACAGTGCCTGATGCAAAACTGGAGTCTGAAAGGAAGAGGGAGGCTGGCGAGAATGTTGGGGTTGTGTGTGTACCCTGTTCTAAATGTAACATCCCCCCAGGCATCACTGGCTGGTCCTCTGCTCACGAAGCCCTTGGCACCCCGCACCTCCCCTGACTAAGCATGTGCAAGCTCCCCTTCCTCCCCTTCACTTTGGGCTTTCCCTTCTATCTCTATTCTGTTAAAATTATCCGAGGCTTCCTGTGCTGTTAGCTGACCCATATCCTTTTAGGAAAGTGATGGAATCTTTTTTTTTTTTTTTTTGAACCAAACTTGTAAAGAGGGAAAGGCATTTTTAACCTGATTTTACTCAGAAACTGACAGTCAGAACTTGGGAACTGACTTAGTAAAGATCTCCCATCAAGTAAGGACTCTCTGGGGCCAGTGGTCCAGCAAGGGGAGTGGTTCTATGCACACCCCCACCATGTCCCACGGGAAGCAAGATTCGGCTGGCTGCAGCCAGGGTCTAACTTGACATTCTCACGAGGGTTGGGGGTCCCAGAACGTCTGAGATGGGACCAGCCAGTCATTGTCCTCTTCTCCACTTTCACCACCAGTTAATCCTCTTGCCACTATTTGAAGATAAGGCAGACACATGGCTAAAGAGAGAGAGAAAGTGTGTGTGTGTGTGTGTGTGTGTGTGTGCGCGCGCGCGTGCACATGCGTGCTCAATAAGATGCTGCTGTTTGTAAATCATTTCCAACTTTTCAATTCAAAAAGTCATTGAGATCTGTCATCATCTTTCCTACTATTCTGGAAGCTGCCATAGCTCTTGCCACCCTTTGGCCTGGACCACGATGGGCAGGGAGTCAGGCAATGAGCTTGATGGGCTGGACCATAACAAGCAGAGTAAGACATCCTGAATCGCAGAAGCGCATGGTGGATGCTTAGGAGGAGAAGGGCAACCTCTACGAGGTGGCCTCTGAAAAGCTTTGACAATTCTATCTCTCTGATCTCATGCTGGGGAAGTCTTCTATATTACCTAGATAATAATGTATTAAAAGAGATTTTGTATTTGGTGTATTTAATGAGCAAGCAACTCCCCAAAGACCTTTCAATAAAGCCAGTAAATTTAACAGGAGAAACGCATCAATTGACTTTGCTGTTCCAGTTAAGAGAGCTGCCGCTTTCCGCTTTTACAGACGCTGGCATGTAGTATGCTAAGAAAGCCCTGGAATCAATCTTCAAGAAGAGGGCTAAAAAGTGGGTGCAATTAAGCAGCTAACATTCAGGTTCCACCGCCCCAGCTAATATAAAAGCAATGAAGTTGATGAGAAGCCCAAGTCAGACAGCTGCCCACTTACCATCCAAATGGCCCCACTCTGAAGGGTCTCTGAGAGCAAGGTTATTCATAAAGGAAGGCCAGAGGCAGAATCAAAGACTAAATACATTAAGGCATGCATGCCCCCAAACAAAGTGCTTGAGTGAAAATGACTTATGGAAAGCAATATTGTAGGTTTTGACAAGATGGGAGAGAAGATAAAATATTCATATTCATCCTCTCTTCTGTGTAATTGCCTGCCACCTTGGTCCCCTTGTGGAGAGGACTGGACGGAAGTTGCACATAGAGATGGAGATGGAGGTTGATCAGGACTCTGCACTGGGGCAGAAGACATGGGTCTGGTCGTGCTTCTTTGTCATTGTTGTTATTCAGTCGCCAAGTACTGTCTATCTGTTTATGACCCTGTGGACTATAGCACACCAGGCTCCTCTGTCCTCCACTATCTCCCAGAGTTTGCTCAGATTCATGTGCACTGAGCTGGTGATGCTATCTAACCATTTCACCCTCTGCTGCTCCCTTCTTTTGCCTTCACTGTTTCCCAGCATCAGGATCTTTTCCAATGAGTTGGTTCTTTGCAATACTCTGTGGCCAAAGTGTTGGAGCTTCAGCTTCAGCACTTATAATGAATATGCAAGGTTGATTTCCCTTAGGACTGACTGATTTGATCTCCCTGGTGTCCAAGGGACTCTCAGGAGTTTTTTTCAGCACCAGAATTCAAAAGCATAAGTTCTTTGGAGCTCAGCCTTCCTTATGGTCCAACTCTTACATCCATACACGACTACTGGAAAAACCATAGCTTTGACTATATGGTCCTTCATCAGCAAAGTGATGTCTCTGCTTTTTAATACACTGTCTAGGTTTGCCACAGCTTTCCTTCCAAAGAGGAAGTCTCTTTTAATTTCATGGCTGTAGTCACCTTCTGCAGTGATTTCAGAGCCCAAGAAAATAAAATCTGTCATTGCTTCCACTTTTTTCCTCTTCTACTTGCCATGAAGTGATGGAACCAAATGCCACAATCTTAGTTTTTTGAATGTTGATTTTCAAGCTAGATTTTTCACTCTCCTCTTTCAGCCTCATCAAGAGGGTCTTTAGTTACTCTCTACCTTCTTCCAAAAGAGTGCTATCATCTGTGTATCTGAGGTTGTAAATATTTTTCCTGGAAATCTTGATTCTAGCTTATGATTCATCCAGCTCAGCATTTCATATGATGTGCTCTGCATATAAGTTAAATAAGCAGGGTGACAATATACAGTCTTGTCATACTCCTTTCCCAATTTTGAACCAGTCTATTGTTCCATGTTCAGATCTAACTGTTGCTTCTTGACCTGCATACAAGTTTCTCAAGAAACAAATAAGGTTGTCTAGTATTCCCGTCTCTTTAAGAATTTCCCATAGTTTGTTGTGATCCACACAGTCAAAGTTTTTAGAATAGTCAATGAAGAAGTAGATGTCTTCCTAGAACTCCCTTGCTTTCTCTATGATCCAAAAAATGTTGACAATTTGATCTCTGGTCCCTTCACCTTTTCTAAACCGAGATTGTACATATGGAAGTTCTTGGTTCACATACTGCTGATGCCTAGCTTGAAGGATTTTGAGCATAACCTTGCTAGCATGTGAAATGACTACAATTGTACAGTAGTTTGAACATTCTTTGGCATTGCTTTTCTGTGGTATTGGAATGAAAACTGACCTTTTCCAGTCCTGTAGCCATAGCTGAGTTTTCCAAATTTGCTGGTATACTGAGCACAGTACTTTAACAGCATCATCTTTCAGGTCCTGAAATAGCTCAGCTGGAATTCCATTGCTTCCACTAGCTTTGTTCATAGTAATGCTTCCTAAGGCCCACTTGATCTCACGCTCCAGGATGTCTGGCTCTAAAAATTTGCTGGTATACTGAGCACAGTACTTTAACAGCATCATCTTTCAGGTCCTGAAATAGCTCAGCTGGAATTCCATTGCTTCCACTAGCTTTGTTCATAGTAATGCTTCCTAAGGCCCACTTGATCTCACACTCCAGGATGTCTGGCTCTAGGTGAGTGACCACATCATTGTGGTTATCCAGGTCAGTAAGATCTTTTTTGTAACAGTTCTGTGTATTCTTGCCACCTCTTCTAAATCTGTTCTGCTTCTGTTAGGTCCATACCATTTCAGTCCTTTATCATGCCCATCCTTGCATGAAATGTTCCCTTGATAATTGCCAGTTTTCTTGAAGAGATCTCTAGTCCTTCCCATTCTATTGTTTTCTTCTATTTCTTTACATCATCCAATTAAAAAGAGCTTCTCTTCTTGCTCCTGTCTTTGCTCATAAGTAAAGTGGAGATTTAATCAGCTGTTTGCCACATCGGCTTCCAACACCCAATGGGAAGCTCTGGTGATTTGTGTGTGTGTAAGTGTGTGTCTTTAATTAATAAACTTCATTTTTAGAGCAATTTTAGGTTCCAAGCAAAACTAAGCAGAGTATAAAGTCCCATACCCTCAGCACAACTTCTCCACCTGTCCATATCCCATAGCAGACGGCATATTGGTTACAGTTGTTGAACCTACAGCGACACATCCGTATCACCCAAAGCCCATGGCCTTGTGGAATGTTTGTAAGTGAAATTCACTTATTCTTTCTACAAACACTTACTAAGCACCTACTACATGCTGGGCTCCTGTTCAGAAGGTATAAAAAAATAAAAGCAAATAAAATGTACTTCCTACCCTTAAGTAGTTCCTATCAAGTAGACATCCCAAGAGGAAAGACTCATGAACTCTAACACAAACCTACAGATGTATTGCTCATCACTAGGAATTTCAATTATGTAGAGTGTATTACTTGGATTTTTCTACATAACAAACCACCCCCAAACTTAGTGACTTAAAATAATGACTTATTTAGCTCCATGATTCCACAATTTGGCACTCTGGGCTGGACTCAGCCAGGCGGGTCTTCTGATCTGGGCTGGGCTCCACTGTGTGTCTGTGGTCAGCTGCAGGTCAGCAGGGTGGAGGTTCCTGGAGGTGAACTGGCTCTTGGCTGGGACAATGAGGAGTAGGGAAGGGGGCAGCTGGACTACAGGTCTTCCATCACCCAGCAGGCCAGCCCGGGCTCATGCACAGGTGTCTCTGGGTTCCAAGAGCAGGGAGATGGGAAGCACTTTGCAAGCCCTTGTGTCAGGTTTGCGCTTGTCCATTGATGACAGCAAGTTTCAGGGCCATTAGATTCAAAAGACAAAGAAAGACTCTCCTTGCAGGAGGCGCTGTCAGATGGGCATGGATACAAAATTTTAGATGGGTGTGAAGATGAAACAGGGAAGAATTTCGGGCACCTTTATGCTCTGCCACATATATGCATCTGAGAGAAAACACAAAAGCAGGAGAATCAATGAAATCCCTCTCTGTTTAGCATTTCTTTCCAGCCACTTTTCTTTACATTGGAAACTTCTCAAGCTGTTGTGTGGCAGAAACAACAATCGGCACAATATTGTAAAGCAATCATCCTCCAGTTTAAAATTAACTAAATAAAGGACACTTCTCACTCACCGTCTTTGCCCTGGCTGCTTACCTGTCCTCACCGTGGTACAGACACCACCCTGCCCAGCCTGACTCCGTGAGGACAGTGGAGACCCTCCTGTCACAATCTGGACAGTGCTCTTGAGTCTTTATCTCCCTGACTCTTTAGGCTGTGTTTTACACGATGGATCTTTCATTTCTTCTTGAAACTCTCTATTTGTGGTCAAGTGTACTTGTGATTCAGGGTATCTGCGATTTCATTCTGGGGAGGATTATACTTCCTTGCCCTGTGGACCTCAGACTTGACCTGGGGCTGACTTTGGTCAATGAAATGTGAACAGGATTGATATCTGTCACTTTGGAGTCAAAGTTTCAGGAGGCAGTACACAGTTTCAATGTCCCCTTTTATCTCTGACTTGAGACTGGTGATGTTAGAAGGACTGGCTATACCATCAGGCTGGGTCCTGAGGGAGGGCAGTAGCTGACCAGAGGTGATTAAGTAGCTTACACTATAAATCTGTTTGGGCCAGCCACTGAGACGTGGGGCTTGCTTGTTACTGCAGCATAACACAACACATCCTGACCAATGCAGAATGCCCGTGACTTCCATAGCTCCACTCTCTGTTTCCCAACTCCCGCTCTCGCTGCTCTCTCTTTCAGTCTCTTCCCCCCTCTTCCTCTGACCACCCCCAAAATATTGATGCCCCATTGTTCTGTGTTTGACCTATTGTTTACTCATTCTCCATGCTCCCTGATTTCACTGTCTTTCCAAAGACTCCCAAGTCCACATCTTCAGCCTAGATCTATCCCCTAACCTTCAGTCTTAAAAGTTTAGTCATCTGCTGAGTATATCCCCCTGGCTGCTTCACAGATACCCCTAAACCTATCCTTTCTCCCCACTTGAGATCTCCACTGCGGCTCTTTTGTCCATTCAATCAAGTTGTCCTTGACTTCTCACTCTGCTATTGCATCCCAGCAGTTGAATATTGTAGCCCACTTTATGTCCCAAATCCATGCTCTCCTCCTCCCTCACTTGTCCCATTGTCACTTGCTTGGTTCTAGCCACCCACCACTGTTCCCCAGATGTTGACCACAGCCTCCGATAACCTTTACTCTTCCCTTCGGTCTGGTTTTCCCACTCCCAGCTTCTGCCACCCAGCCCAGACCTTTCAGGAATAGTGTAAGAACTATCAAAATTTTACATCTGGCCATGTCAATCAGTTTATACATGCTAAGGTTTCCTGTTGCCCATATCATTATCCAGACTCTTCACCAAGACCCATAATGTCCCCTCATTCACCCCATCCTCCTACTGTACATGCCGAGACCCTTGTCCCATCTCCCCATTGCCTCCATTGCTACTGCCCCTCTCACTGGACAGTTTTTAACCGAGACCCTTGTCCCATCTCCCCATTGCCTCCATTGCTACTGTCCCTCTCACTGGACAGTTTTTAACCAGCTCCCTCCCACCTGTGCAACTTGCTTTCTAACACTCAGTCAGATATCATCTCCTCCGAGAAGCCCTCCTTTGCCATCACCACTGCCAATACACACACACACACACACACACATACACACACACACACACAGGTAGAGATTGGACATTCATCCTCCAAGTTCCCCATGCAAATCTCCAGCATTGCACTCACCCCACTGAAGCCTACTTCAATGCCAAGTGTCCTTGCCTTTCCAGTCCTGAGCTTCCCCAGCCATCCTGGTATTTTCAATGTGTCTGTCGCATGGCAACTAACACACGGAGCTCCTTAAATGTATGTGAGTGAGTGTATAACAAATAACCATAACACACACACACACACACACACATACACACACACACACACAGGTAGAGATTGGACATTCATCCTCCAAGTTCCCCATGCAAATCTCCAGCATTGCACTCACCCCACTGAAGCCTACTTCAATGCCAAGTGTCCTTGCCTTTCCAGTCCTGAGCTTCCCCAGCCATCCTGGTATTTTCAATGTGTCTGTCGCATGGCAACTAACACACGGAGCTCCTTAAATGTATGTGAGTGAGTGTATAACAAATAACCATGCTCTACAATGTCTGGCTTTCAACTCATCTGTGAATCCACATTCGTGTCTCCACTTACTACTCTTTCCATAATGCAGCTGGTGAACCGCTCACAGCATCCCACATCTCATCATAACAATGAGAGCACAAGAGCTCTGAGCATCCTCACTTACGTGACCACTGGCACATATGGCCACAGACACAAAAGGCTGGAGAAGTCTGGTCATGCATGGGAGTCCTCCTCTGGACTGCTGGGGGTTCTGTGTGTGCGGGTGCCCCGCTGTTGCATCCCCCATGAGTGCCCAGCTCCAAGTCAGGGCATGTGTTTTGAGTGCTCTCCATGGGCAAAACCTCATGGCTTATCCCAACAACAATCAATTGGATATGCTATGATTAGTTCCCTTTGACATGTTAGGAAAGGAAAGCACAGGGAGGGAACGTAGATTTCTCCAGCCACACAAATTCTAAGTGGTTGAACTGGGATTCCAACCCAGGAGGTCTGTCTCCGGAGGCTTTGCTCTCACCCAGTTCACTGTGCACTGGACTTGAGTCTGGGATAGATTGATTGGTTACATAGATGTAATCTGTGCCATCACTTGAGCCTAAAGCCTAACCAGATTATTTTTAAAATTTGGCACTCCAAGATATGAGTTGTGATGAAAGGGACTAGGACTTGAGGTCAGAAGAACCAGCTCCAAGTCTTAGCTGGACCACACAGTGGTGTGATTAACCTCTCTGACCCTTGTCTCCTGACCTGTAAGAGGGGCTGATGTTATGGCTGCTGCAGGGAGATCCTCAGAAAGGTGTGAGGAGTATCAGTGGTACCACACGCCCCTTTCGAGGTTGCTCTGGGAGAACTTCCGCTCTCCATTTCCACTGGACAAAAGGCAGTGGCACGTCGCCCTCACCTCACCTGAGCTTGTGACACCCAATACAATTAAAAGGCAAAAGAGGGAAATAGTGACCAGGTGTTCAGAGTGCAGAGTGCTCTAAATGGACTTGGCCATTCTATTTCCTTCCTCAGCCGAGGTGATTGATTGTCCTGGTATCATGGGGATAACTCAGACTGGATGCCAAAGTATCTGATCAGTTCCATCAAACCAGGTGTTGGGCTGCCCAGCGCCAGCCGCCAGCACTCACGTGGTCCATTTCTCGCAACTGGGTCGGGACCTAGTTGGCCAGTTGACTTCCCTTGGTAACCAGGTATGAGCTAACTATTCCACTGGAACCAGTTATTTTTGCTGTTGTTTCTCCTTCAATGACTGACTCTATGTCTTGCATTAACAATTCCATGGCAAATAAAACTGGCTTCTTTCCCCCAAGGAGCTCACATTCAGTGGGAAACTAAGCAAGTAAAATCTTGGCTGATGTGTAGACAGCAGAAAACACCCAGCCCAGCCTCACCAGCTCTGGCCTCTAGCTCTGACCCTCTGGGTGTGTCCACTGAGCCAAGACACAGACACTCTGCCTTCTGCCCTCTCCATGCGTCCTCCTCCATCTTCCCAGAGCCTGCCCCTACTCCCAAGCCCACCACCCATCAGAGCCTCCCGGGGCCCTGCAGCCTACCAAGTCCTCCTCCTCTGAACCCTTGGCACCCCTGTCTGGGCCAGTCTCAGGCGGGGACATGCACTGCCCTGTACCACAGGCTGTCCTGGATTAAAACAAGCAAACCTTTTGCAGTAAGCCTAAACTCTGCATGTCTACTGGATAATCTGGAGGTCGCCTGTCACTGTGAACTTCTTGATGTCTTCCCCTCCAGGCTTTATTTCTGTAAACACAGGTGCCTGTGTGGATATTTTGTGTCATGTTTCTGACTGCTCCCCAAGTGCAGGGCTCATGACCCCCGCCCCAACTTTGCTCCTCCAGAGGACCTCACCTCCAGCAGATACTCGTGGTCCATTGGTGGCTATTTTCAGTGACAAGAGCTCACAGGCAGGGGACTTCTTGAGCCCAGGTTCATGACTAATCTGGGGCTCTAGATCCCTTGTGAAGGAGCTTATTTTGAGCAGGTTGCATTGGTTACCCCAGGGAGGGGCCAGCCAACAGGCCGCTGAGCTTCAGGGCCCAGTAAGTGCTCCTCTCAGAGAATCTCACCAACCACCAACCAGTGGGAGCATCTGGACATGCCTGACCTCACCTGAGCACTGGATGGTTGGTCCCTGACCACCTCCTCTTGAGGCACTCCTCTCTCACAGGGGACAAGGGTAGCTCAAAAAGGCAGGCCAAGTGAAAAGAAGGACCTTAGGTTCCCACCCAAGAAGGGTAATGGTGAAACTCACCAGAGAGTTCCCCTTGTCTGTGGTCAAACCTCCTCCTCACCTTGACGTCTTACACAGCTCTTTTAGGACCAGATCTTGCTCATCTGTTTATTTTTATCCTACAGATGCTTACTCCTTGGAAGGAAAGTTATGACCAACCTAGACAGCATATTAAAAAACAGAGACATTATTTTTCCAACAAAGGTCTGTCTAGTCAAGGCTGTGGTTTTTCCAGTAGTCATGTATGGATGTGAGAGTTGGACTATAAAGAAAGCTGAGTGCTGAAGAATTGATGCTTTTGAACTGTGGTGTTAAAGAAGACTCTTGAGAGTCCCTTGGACTGCAAGGCGATCCAACCAGTCCATCCTAAAGGAGATCAGTCCTGGGTGTCCATTGGAAGGACTGATGTTGAAGCTGAAACTCCAATACTTTGGCCACCTGATGCAAAGAACTGACTCATTGGTAAAGACCCTGATGCTGACAAAGATTGAGGGCAGGAGGAGAAAGGGACGACAGAGGATGAGACAGTTGGATGGCATCATCAACTTGATGGACATGGGTTTGGGTGGACTCCGGGAGTTGGTGATGGACAGGGAGGCCTGGAGTGCTGCGGTTTGTGGGATCGCAAAGAGTCAGACATGACTGAGCGACTGAACTGAACTGAACAAACATTCCTGAAGCACTTACCACATGCCAGACAATTTTCTCAGCTCCAGGGACACAGCTACAAGCAGCACAGATAGAATCCCACCTGCATGGTGCTTACATTCTCACGAGAAAAGACAGGTACATACAAGTAAATGAATAAGCCAAGTTCCACAAACTAGCATAAATAATAAATGGGGAGACAGGCTGAGGAATGTGAAGTGGGAGTAATACAGAAGCTACTTTATTTTGTGTGGTCAGAGAAGGCCCCTCTGGAGAAGTAAAATGTGAGCTGAGGTCTAAATAATAATAAGGATTAGCCAAGCAAAGACTGGGGTAGAAGAAACAGCGTGTGCAAAGGCCCAGAGGTTGGAACAAGCTTTGCATATTTGGGAACAGAAAGCAGGTTCCTTTGATTGGAGTGACTTGGATGAGGGACTAGAGATTGGGTCAGTAAGTAAGTGCAGGGAGAGATATCAGAAGGTCTCATAGACATGGTAAGGACCTGGATTTTATACTGAGAAGCTTAGAACAGAACTGGAGGGTTTCTTTAATTCAGGTTTTATGAAATAACACATCTGGACCAGAGCTGAATGTGGCCCTAGGGTGAGGTCTGGATAAGATGGAAATGGAAGACAAATTGAACAGTACAGTTGGTTGTATGAATATCTTTATTTTTTTCTTAAGAATGGTACCATGGGAAGAAATCTATGGCATTGTCTTTCCAGAGCTACAAATGCCCCTAAACTCACTGTCTTCCACAGGGTCCCCATACATGGTTCCCTATTTATGCCTTTAGGCTACAGTCTGTGGGTCGCAAAGAGTCAGACATGACTGAGCGACTGAACTGAACTGAACAAACATTCCTGAAGCACTTACCACATGCCAGACAATTTTCTCAGCTCCAGGGACACAGCTACAAGCAGCACAGATAGAATCCCACCTGCATGGTGCTTACATTCTCACGAGAAAAGACAGGTACATACAAGTAAATGAATAAGCCAAGTTCCACAAACTAGCATAAATAATAAATGGGGAGACAGGCTGAGGAATGTGAAGTGGGAGTAATACAGAAGCTACTTTATTTTGTGTGGTCAGAGAAGGCCCCTCTGGAGAAGTAAAATGTGAGCTGAGGTCTAAATAATAATAAGGATTAGCCAAGCAAAGACTGGGGTAGAAGAAACAGCGTGTGCAAAGGCCCAGAGGTTGGAACAAGCTTTGCATATTTGGGAACAGAAAGCAGGTTCCTTTGATTGGAGTGACTTGGATGAGGGACTAGAGATTGGGTCAGTAAGTAAGGGCAGGGAGAGATATCAGAAGGTCTCATAGACATGGTAAGGACCTGGATTTTATACTGAGAAGCTTAGAACAGAACTGGAGGGTTTCTTTAATTCAGGTTTTATGAAATAACACATCTGGACCAGAGCTGAATGTGGCCCTAGGGTGAGGTCTGGATAAGATGGAAATGGAAGACAAATTGAACAGTACAGTTGGTTGTATGAATATCTTTATTTTTTTCTTAAGAATGGTACCATGGGAAGAAATCTATGGCATTGTCTTTCCAGAGCTACAAATGCCCCTAAACTCACTGTCTTCCACAGGGTCCCCATACATGGTTCCCTATTTATGCCTTTCGACATACCTCTGTGTCACCCACCTTCACTCATCGCTGGCACAGATCTGGCCCAAAGGACCATAGTTCATTAGACTGGTAAGTCCATACAGACCAGACCCAGGGCAGGGGTTCCATTGCCCGGGACCTCATGGGGCTGTACTTTGGCAGGAGAGCAAGGTACTGAGCAAATGCTCACACGCATGTATCATTTAACCTTGGAAGGAGTGATGAAGGTGATAATGCAGCTTATCACAGAGGTCTAGCATAGATCATAGCTTGGGAAAGGAGACATCAAAGGCCAGTGGAAAGGAACTAAGAGAGGCTGAAGGAGTATGGGGGCAGGAAGGTCAGATTTCAGCAAAGAACAACACGCGTCAAGCTCCCGGGAGAGAATTTTTGAACGAGACATAATTGTTCCCTGTCTTCAAACCAGGAAGAATATATGAATTCAAGTTCAATTTCAGATCAAACACAGAAGCCACCACCCTCCCACTACCATGGAGGCCCACAGATGGCCTGGGTGTCCAGGCCTGACCTCAGCATGAGCCAGTCGAGATTCTTAGAAACATGTTTCTTTAAAGGGAAAAACGGGTTTAGAGAAGGCAAAAAGCTGCCTCAATACTAAGACTGCCTCGCGCAGGTTGGACACAGGAACTGTTGTTCAGACGCAGACTTCCTCCCACTCAGAGGGTGGCCCTTTCTGGGCCTCAGTCTCCCCATCGTTCAAATGGACAGACCGACTAGGTCTGACCCTACTAGGGACATTTCATGAGGACCAAGTAAGGTACTAGCACGAACACACTTTGAAAAGGCACACTTCTAACGAGCAGCCCAGCACCTGGAACCAGGAGCACATGGAAGCTATGCTGCTCTTTAACAGCGGGCTCCCAAACCCTCCTGCTGGTATTCACTGAACAAAGAAACCCCAAGGGAAACAGAAATCACTGTAACGCAGACGATCTAGGAGCATGCATTTCAGAACTGGAGGAAGGTCACTTTGGGCAAACGACTGCACCTTCCTGAACCTCAGTTTCTGCATCTGTAAAATGGGATAGTAATGGTGCCTGTCCCATGGGTTATGATAAAGATGAAATAAAATTGCACATATGGAACCTTAGCTTACAATGAGGACTCATCCATAGTGATCACTATTATGATCTGATTCCCCCTAGATCTGACAGTTCTGAGCCTGGCATAAGCCAGTCTGGTGCTAACAAAGTGCTCCTACCCCACCTCCTGCATCCCAGTGTAACAGCCATGTCAGGGATAGGGTGGGGGTGAGTGAGGGGTGGCAGAGGAGCCAAGGCAAGCTGATTTCAAGGTTTTATCTTAAAGAGAACCCCCACTGTCCCTTATCTGGCCGAGCCTCACTGTGATAGCCCAGGTTCTGGGCTCCCCATGGAACCAGCCTCAGGCTAAATCTGCCGCAATAATTCCAGGAGCCGGAAATGGGAGGAAGATGTAGGCGGGGGGCGGCAGCTGAGCCGGCGCTGGGGGCCCTGCTGAGGACAGTCTCAGCCGAGGCTGCAAGCAAACCCCAGCCAAGGGAGCAGCAAAGGCAAATGGAAAGACTCCAGGACTTGAGGTCTTGCTGTTTGTTACAATCAAGATAAGTAATGCAACGGCTCTTTAAAGAGATGGCACCTGCTCTCCAGATGTGAGCGAGAGTTTCAAATACAGATGGTGCAGAGGAAGACATGGGACCTAAGGGGACATGGGCCCGAGTCTGAGGCTTCAGGAGTGGGACTCTTCGTGTGACAAGTGTGTGTTGGTGTACTGGTGTGTGCATGTGAGTGCCTGTCTGTTCACCAGGAGGGTGTTGTATGTGGCAGTGAAAGAGAGAACTTTTCCCAAACACAGCCTTGGAAGGGGGTGCGTGCTTTACTTCAGACAAATGATAGGAGGCAAAGGGACCCGTCAGGACTCTTCACCCTTGGCTTTCCCTCCTTGTTCTGTCTCTGCCTCTAGGATTTCCCTGTTGTCTGGCCCTTTCTGTGTCTCAAGGTCTTTTTTTCTCGGTTTCTTTTAGTGTTTCTGTCTCTCTGCTCCCCTCTCTTTGTCCCTGTCTGCGTGTGTGTCCCCGTCTCTCACAGTTTCTCGCCTTTGGACTACGTTTCTCCCTCCCTCCTCACATCTCTTCTCATCTCTGCCCCTAACAATCATCTTTTCCTTCATCCCAAGATAGCCTTTTCTTCCAGCCCCCCGGGGCTGCTTCCTGCTTCTTTGTGCTGGGAGAGGTGCTGTCTTCCAACAGAGTGGAATCCTCAGAAGACGGGGTTTTCCGGGTCTGAGTGCTTAATTTCACATTCCTACTCCGCAAGGGCGAAGATTCCAGCCACATTGTATCCTGGCTAATCAGACATTCCCCACTCGCCCCGGAGAAACCTCTCTCCTCTCCTCCCCAGATGAGGGCTTGGCCATTCACCCTGAGAAGGGGGCACATTTCCACCGTCTTCTCAGTGGTTTTGCTCCCCTGAGAAGGACACGTGGAGGATGAGGCTGGGAAATTCCAGCAGAACCCTCACCCCCTCACACACAGTGAGCCACCAGATGAGGGCTTGGCCATTCACCCTGAGAAGGGGGCACATTTCCACCGTCTTCTCAGTGGTTTTGCTCCCCTGAGAAGGACACGTGGAGGATGAGGCTGGGAAATTCCAGCAGAACCCTCACCCCCTCACCACACAGTGAGCCTAGGCTCAGGAAGGGAGGGTCAGCTTAGATTTTCTGAGGATCCAGAAATGGCATCCCACTCCAGTATCCTTGCCTGGAGAATCCTATGCATAGAAGAGCCTGGTGGCAACAGTCCACGGGGTCACAAAGTGTCGGATACGACTGAAGGGACTTAACATGGGCGCACACATCTGCAGTCTTTATTTTGTTCTATTCTATTCTAAAAACTAATATTGACTGGTTTCCAATTGTATTTTGTTCTGTTACAATTTGGAAAAAACAAATGAGAAACTAAATAAGATAGGGTAAAGATATTTGACTGTTCAGGTGAATGAATACACCTGTGCAAAATTCTAAGCAGTTTACAAATCTGAACAAATCTTCATTTTACAGATGAGGAAATTGTAGCACAGAGAGGTTAGACAGCTTGCAGAAGTCACACAGCCACCCAGTGTGGATCTGAACCCAGCCTTCAGGCTCTCTGTGCTGTGCTCTGCCGCCTCGCCTGCCCCTGGCCCAGAGGGACACAGGTACCCTCTGTGCAGAGCCCTCCCTGCTCAGGTTGACAGGGAAACTGACCTTGTCGGTTCCTGGAAGAGACTTGCCTCTTACCTCTCTGGGGCTCTGGGCCTGGATTCTGTTTCCCTCACTTTTCTGCAGGGCTCTTCTTCCTCAGCTTCTCAGGTCTTTCCTGAGCCCCTCAGTAAAGGAAACCTACCCCCCCTCCCCAGCCAGGATGCCCAGGACATCACACTATTTATTTCCTTCAAATCTGATCACACTGGGGATTTCATTGCTACTTTTTATATGTTTTCTTGGTTACTTTCTTTCCTCTCCAGATTAACCTCCACTATCCAGAACTGTGTCAGAGCTCCAGAAAGACTGAGTAAAGGAGTAAAGGCAAAAAGAGTGAGATTCTTGCTCATACAGATACAATGGGGTCAGGGGTGTTTTGAGAGGAAAGGATGCTGGGCAAGGGCTTAGAAGTATAAAACCACAGGGCATATTCGGGCATGCAAATATTCTGTGCCACATGCTTCAGGGCATCGTCCCATCCTGACTGCGAGGACTGGGATTGTAGATGGGCTGGAATTCAGAGCCTTGAATGCCAGGGTAAGCAGCTTGGGCTTTGCCAGCAGGCAAGGGGGAGTTGAAGACGTGGCAGGATGCACGCTGTGATTTGGACAGAACAGACGTGTCAAGATGAGTGGGCAGAGAGAGGCTGGGGGCAGGTTGCCCCATCTGACCTGGCTGAGGACTTTCCCTGGCAGGGGAGACCCAGGCCCTGGGGAAGAGGTGGGGGGCGGAGGAAGCCCAGGCATGTCTGTCGCCTCGGTCCGTGGGTGCGGAGAAGATGCCAGTTGGGCGCTGCAGCAGGAGCAGGACTGAGAGAGAAGGAGCCTCCTGTGGTCTGAAACTGCATCTTCTAAAAATCAGCACCAATTGGGATCTTTGTTTTCTATTTTGCCCCTGCCCACTTCAGGGCAATGAGAAGCAGATTGTGTTTCCAAACACATCACATGAAATCTGCAGTGGAAGTTGGAAGAATAACCCCAGGCTTCTTGGTCTAATTCTCAAGGTCAACTGATATCATTAGAATAACATGAACTCAATTTGAGTTACAGCAGGGAAATCATGTTAGGAATATGGGTCACTACATCACCAAGTAATGAAGCTGTTACCTCGCACGATCGCAAACGCGCTCAGAAGCCTGTCAGCGTCCTTGCCCCGTGGTTCTAACAATGGGGCCAGCTCGGAACAATGGAGTCACCCACAGAAACCAAAGCCCACTGGCAGAGGGAGCCCCGGGACGGAGCCGACCGGCTCCAGTGCCTGCAGCCTCAGAGCAGCCGGAAGGGCTGGGGTGTCCCGGGACAAAGGGCAAATTTCAGCCCTATTATTTCCCTCCAGATTTTTGAGATTTTCTTTAGAAGCCACAGTGGGAAACAGGCAGAGGAAGGGGCCTGGGATCATAGAACCAGCAAAACCCATCGTTCCGTCTGCCAGGGAAGACAGGTTAAGGCAGCAACAGCCAGCACTTGCCCGGAACTGTGACTCCCCCAGCAGCCTGTGTAGACAGTAACATAACACAAATGAGGAGATGGGGTGGCAGACCAGGTGTGCAGCAGTGGAGGGCTGAGACACCCACTCGGTAAAGGGGCCACCACTGTCCGGGCCAGCCCCCAACTGCGCAGGTGGCCGTGGCCTGGCTGTGAGAGATCTGCGCGTGTTTCCATGAAAAGTAGAAACGGAACTGTGTGGGACGTCTCCTTGTTGAAGGATGGTGGCAACCAACCTAAAATATTTTAGGGCTCTAGTGTCTACACCATAAAACACGTCTTGGTGTTGCTGACTTGTGACTTACAAGGTCCAGAAAGGCTAACTCATCCCCCGCCAGGGATTAAAGGCCCTGGGTTAGGAGATCTGGGTCCCCTCGAACTCCCAATATTGCAGTGAAGGAAAGGTGGCAGCTCGGCTCTGGAGCAGCCCCTGGCCAGGCGCTTGAGCCCTCACAGTGGCCACCCCAGCGTGCCCGTGCCCCCTCCATGGCCCTCCACTCACCCAACGGCTGTGACGGATGTTAGCACTCTGCTCTCCGCCAGACCATCTCAGGGTATCACCGGGGCTGAAGGAGACACTTGACACGTGGATGCCACCTCCCTGGGGGAGCCCACACTGAAGGGCTGATGTTGGGGGCAGTTATAGGGCCTGGACTTCTCTGGGGCAACTTGGAGCATCTCTGAAGGCCCACACCTGCTCCAGGGCTCCCAACAGGACCGCCAGAGGCCTTGGCTGTGACTGCATCATGGCCCAGTTTCTACTTCTGCCCACCTTTGTTCCCTTACTCCCTCCAAGTGCTAACCCCTCAGGCTATCCCCCCGCCAGGCTCCTCTGTCCATGGGATTTCCCAGGCAAGAACACTGGAGGGGGTCGCCATCCCCTCCTCCAGGAGATCTTCCCAACCCAGGGATCAAACCCCATCTCCTGCTTGGCAGGCAGATTCTTTATTAACCCCCGCCCCCTCTGCCGAAAACCTGGAAACCCCTCGTTTCCTCATGTGCTCCATGGAGAGAATCACTCGCCTTAATGTGACCTGTGAGTTTGTAATGAGTTGCTGGAGGAGGAGGTAGCTGAGTCAGGATGGCTGAGTGCATGCAGCAGGTGCTCAATAAGTGCTCACTGTGCATCGTGGATTGAGTGCATAGGAGAAAGTGGTGTGTGCATGGCTATTGTTACTAACCTCACAGACTTTATTCCCTAAGGTAGAGCTTCTTCACCTCCCCACGACTGACATTCAGGGCCCAGTCATTCTCTCTGGTAGTGGAGCAGGGGCTTGTTCTGTGTGTTACAGGATGTTTAACAGCCTCTACCCACTAGATGCCAGTAGCAACCCCCAGTTGTGACAACCAAAAATGTTTGCAGACATTACCAAACATCCCCTGAGAGGCAAAACTGCTCCCAGTAAGAGCCACTGCCCGGAACCATCAGAGTTCCTCAGGCCGCAGCTGGAGGAGACCCTAGCTGCCAAAGCTGACCGAGGGGCCTTTCTCAGGCCTTGTTTACAGGAAACAGGAAATCCCAGCCAGGGCAAGGGGTGGTACAGGACGGTGGGAGGAGCCCACACGGGGCAGAGACAGTGCTTCAAGATCCAGCAATTCATCTCGCAACCCAGGAAAGCCGTCTCTTCTCCCAGCCTCAGGGTCCTCAGATGAAGAATAGAGGTCAGCTCATTCCCGCTGACCTCCCAGGGGCAGGGGGCATAAAAACACTTGGTTTGGTAGGTGGGAGAGCATTTTGACAAAACAAAGTACTGTGCAGAAGTACAATAAAAGTGATTCATACCAACGATCGATTTACCCAAAGAAAGGGACAGAAAGGCAGACAGACAGAGGGGTCTTTGTTTACACGGTCACCCTTCTCTTATCCCCAGTGCCGCAAGGAAAGGGATGTCCCTGCTCCAATGCCCAAGAAACAAAATAAGTTAAATTCTCAGGACCCACCAGGTCCTAACGACTAATAGGATTTTGAGGCAAACTTCACTTGGTAAAACTTACAGGTGATTTTGCCTTTTTATGGCAACGCTCCTAATGTCCAGTAGAATGAGACTGGGCTTTTTTATTGTTTGGCTCCAAAAAAGTAAATAAAAAAACATATCAAAGAAAGTTATGCCAACTTGACAGACCCATTCCACCAGCAGTGGGCAGCAGAAGCAGGAAAAGAAAGGTTTGCCTCCGAAACACCGGGTGGAAGCAGAGACACGCTGGCTCTGCCTTCCTCCCCTGCCTGCCCTCCATCCTTCCCCCTGGAACTGAAGGGAAGCAGCGAATGCCCGAAATAGCCTCGCTTCCAGCGGTGAGGCAGGAAGCCACCCTCCCCACGACCGAGAGCTCGCACGCAATTGACACAGAGCTGGTGCTGCCCTGCCATTCACTTCCGGGGGCCAGGGCAGGGAGGCTGGCAGGGGTCCGCCGGGGTCCACTCCCTGGAGACATCCCAGGGAAGGCAGGGATCAGTTCTAAACAAGGGGCTTCTCTCTACCACCAGAACCCTCTACTCTGGCTCTGCCATCCAGGCACAGGGACTCAGCTGGGTTTACCCCATAAGCGGCGGAGTCTACAGAGAGCAAGGGGCTTCTCTCAACCACCAAAACTCCCCACCCTGGCTCTGCCATCCTAGACACAAAGACTCAGCTGGGTTTACCCTGTAAGCGGTGAAGTCTACAGATATTTCAGGGGCTATTAAATATGCTTGAGATCCAAGAAGGAAAAAGAAAAGGGTATTGATTCTAAAATATGAGAAGGAAACTATAAGATCAAAATTACTAATAATTTCAAAAGCAAGATTCCAGAGCTCTTTTAATTTTATTTTTTCTTTTGAACTTTTTATCTTGGGTTGCTGCTGCTGCTGCTAAGTCACTTCAGTCTTGTCTGACTCTGTGCAACCCCGTAGACAGCAGCCCACCAGGCTCCGCCGTTCTTGGGATTCTCCAGGCAAGAACACTGGAGTGGGTTGCCATTTCCTTCTCCATATTTTGTACTGGGGTATAGCAAATTAACAGTGTTGTGACAGTTTCAGGTGAACAGCGAAGGGACTTGGGCATATCCATCCTCCTGCAAGCCCCACTCCCATCCAGGCTGACACATAGTCTGAGCAGAGTTCCACGTGCTACAATAGGTCCTTGTTGGTTATCCATTTTAAAGACAGTCATGTATATATGAAATGATACAAATGAACTTACTTCCAAAACAGAAAGAGACTCCCGAACTTATAAAATACACTTACGGTGGCAGAGGCAGGGTGGGGGTTGCTGGGGGTGCAGGGAGGGATAGCTAGGGAGTTTGGGATGGTTGTGTATACTCTTTTAAAGCAAAATCATTTTTGAAACAATTACATTCAGCTGAGTGAGTTTTAATATGCTGATATGGAGGAGGGCCTCTCAGAGGTCTTAAACTGGTACCTGAAACATATTCGTTTCACCTCCTGAGGGTGAAAATTCTCCTACCTTGTTGCATGTGAATGGGATATGGAGACAGGAGGTCTCTGAGCCCATGCAGTCCTCCTCTCTCTGACTCTGCAGGATCGCCCCACAGACCCCAGGGTGCAGGCATAGTGGGAGCCAGTGTTCTGGAACTATGGAGAGCACAGATCTGAACTCTGAAGAGCATCCTGACCTGTCCCCCAAGTCACGAGAGACTTGCCATCATCTGCCTTCCTGGGGCAAGTTTGGTGGAAGGTTCCAGGTTGGGAGTTAGGAGCAGGGGTCTTGGGCCAAGTCTTGCCTCTGACTTTCTCACAGGCAAAGGATATGCAGCCCTCTCTGCACCAATGTCGCCACCACCATTAGAGAAGCGCAGGACAGACTGAGGACAGACTCAGAGGACCATTCTTATTAAATAAAAAAAGGGAAAAGGCACAGCCCTTTGTGAAAGAGACCCAGCTCTTTGTGAAAGAGGATGCTCTTCCTCCCAGTTTCAGATGTAAGTAAGTCCTGGCTCCTAGTGACTCCCACTTCACTATCCCCTTACCCGACCCAGCCAGCCCTGAACTGAACTGCGCATGATCAGTTGCTCAGTCGTGTCTGACCCTTTTCGACCCTGTGGACTGTAGCCAGCCAGGCTCCCCTGTCCATGGGATTCTGCAGGCAAGACTACTGGAGTGGGTTGCCATTCCCTTCTCCAGGAGATGTTCCCTGACCCAGGGTCAAACCCTGTATTGGCAGGCAGATTCTTTACCGCTGAGCCGCCAGGGAAGCCCAAGCCCTAGACTGGGTGCTTCCCAACTCTGATACCGCAATTCTCCAGGGCCCCGGTGCCCTCCAAGAAAGCACTCATAGCCAGCAGAGGGCAAACGCCGGCACCAGAGGCGACCCCTGCCCACTGCCTGCTGGCTACCCTGGTTGGCAGACAGCTCTTTTCCCAGTTGGTGGGCAGGGTTATGTTTATTTCACAATTAACAAAGAACAAAGACATGGTGGGGGTGGGGCTTGTGGTTAGCTTTGGGGGACCAGAATCCCTGCCTTGCCCCTGGTTCTTTGACTCCAGGTCTGGGGGTGGGAGGGGTGGTCACGCCCCCCATCATTCACAGTGGTCTGCATTTCTTGGGCCAGATGATCAGCTGCAGCAGACAGGCCTACTCTCCAAGAGAGGCAAGGGGCAAAACACGACTCGAACAGACTCCAGGCCTACTCAGGTCAGCGGTGACGAGTACAGACTCCCCTGTATTCATCAAGGGCGCTCTGGGAGACCGAGAGACGGAGGCCGTGCGGGTCTCAGAACAGCCCCTGCTGGTTCTTTGTCCTGCCATGTTCAAAGAGGGAACCACATCCCTGTGTTCTACGTGGAGATATGGCAGACACCCCCACTAATGAAAGCAGGGAGATTTTGGGGGCATGGGAGGTGTTGATACAACAGATAGAGCTCTGAATTACCCACAGTAAACAAAGCAAATTATATTGACTTCCACAGGAGTCTGAGATTTTGACAGCAAAGAGAGACTTATGGTAGAGTTGTTGCTGCATTTATATTTAATAAATTTAAGAGAAGATGAAATAGACTTTAGCAAGGCTGGTGAAATATTTATAAAAGCACACCGAAGCCATGTAAGGGAGAGAGAGGGAAATAAAACAGCTCACATGTGGGATCAAATCGAGCAAGCCAGCTTTTAACCTGACAGCTCCCTAGCACTGCGGGCAGAAAGCTGCCAACGGGCCACAGATGCACCACACCTGAGCTAGCCGGGAAGCGGAGGGAGGTTTGGGGAGGGGGGGGGG
>SJYC01124791.1:0-34413 GCA_006408675.1 Madoqua kirkii | reverse complement strand
GGGGAGGGGGGGGGCGGTGAGGTGGGACGGTTGTGTGTGCACAAGGCTCAGCCAGCTCCATGTGGGCCTGGGCATCTGTCACACCTGCCTTCCTGCTCAGGTGCGCCTGGCACCTTGCAATGCCAGCCAGAGCAGGTTCTCCCGCCCCTGGCCTACGTCCAGTCCAGCCCACGGCCTGGTAAGAGCATCTGAGGCCCCCGGGAGGCCTCACAGACAGATGGAGGCTGGACACCCCTGGGCTTCCATCACAGGGAGAGAGGTCTGTCTTCAAGCCATTGTCCCTGGAAGGTCTGGTTTGGGGATTATTAGATTGAGGGGAAACCAGCTAGTTAGTTTGCAGGTTGGTCACAGTTTTGAAATGTACAAGTAATATATAGTCGTGGTGGATAATCAAAAGAAAACAGATTGACAAACATGCAAACTCTATCACCCCTAATCTCAACCACGTGGGCATTTCCAGACTGTCTATGTACCATTTACCAAGGGGTGGTTTTAATATTATATAGCTCTAATCCATGAATACTCTTTGGAAGGACTGAGGCTGAAGCTGAAGCTCCAATACTTTGGCCACCTGATATGAAGAGCCAACTCATTGTAAAAGACCCTGATGCTGGGAAAGATTGAAGGCAAAAGGAGAAGAGGATGACAGAGGATCAGAAGGTTGGATAGCATCACCAATTCAATGAGCATGAACTTGGGTGAACTCCAGAAGATAGGGACAGGGAGGCCAGGCATGCTGCAGTCCGTGGGGTCACAAAGAGTCAAAATTGACTTGGCAACTGAACAATAGCGACAAGTTCTACTTCCCTCTGACATAATCTCGAACATATTGGCCATCGTACATTTCATCCCCTGCTCTCAGTTTTGGGACGTTCCCTCTGCCCAGAACATTCTTCTTTTCTTATCCAAATCTACATTCATCTTGGAGACTCATTTCAATCCTGTCTCCCCAAAAAGCCACCGGTGGGGCCTGCTGCCCTCTGGCCCAGTCTCTCCCTCTGCTGAAACCCCAAGTCCTGTTCACCTCCCACACTGTGCTTCATTCTTAGATTGTCTTGTTTCCTGGCTCTGCTGCCCGTTGACTTTTCCTGTCTTTCCATTCCCATGGAAAATCCTGCCTTCCCCCTTTTTGCCTCTGTCTGCATTCCATCTGGCACCCCCAGCCCAGTGCAGGCCCAAGGCAGGCTCCAGACAGCAACCCCAACCCAGAACCTCCCAGAACACCTTCTGACTTCAGCAGTTGAGTGGGAACAATGTCTGGACGTCTGCTCTCCCTCAGAGAATTGCATCAGTGTGAGCCACTTGCTCCAGGAGCTACACGCTGATTTGTAGAAATCAGGCTGTGGAAGAGCAGTTCGCCTAGTGGCCAGCCGACACAGCAACGGAGGGCTGCCCTGGGAGTTTCCATTCCCCACCTCGGATCTTTGCTCTGACTCTGCCACGGCTGTGGCAGGGCACAGGCTGTGCTAAACACCGCTTGCTAAGTGCCTATGCACTCCCCCATCCCACCTGCCTTTGGATTTGAAATTGCTACAGAGAACTCTGCTAGGCCATGCCTAAGGAGTGTGTCTGACAGTTCGCTCATTCAGCAAACTGGACTTGTTACGTGAATTTTCCGCACATCAGCTTTTGTGAATTGACATAGATACCCTGACCATCTGGGAAGGAGATTCTGAAGCAACACTGGAACCTGGTCTAGGACTCATCTCCCTGACCCCTCAGGCCACGTCCTCCAGCCTCTGGTCTCCAGACCCTGACACTTCAGCCAATAGCCTCCTTCCTCCAGGCCCTGCCTCACCGTTCTGAGCTCCAACTTCCAGGGACAGGCTTATCTGAATCTCCAGAGTGCTGAGAGTCACAGGAATGTGGAAGAAGCAGAAAAAGCAGGATCACAGTGGGTCAGGCCTGGGAACTGTCTGAAGCTTCCCAGAGACTCTGGAAGGAAGCACGAAATGTACTAAAAGATAACAAGGGACCAAGAATCGCTTCCTGCCCCATTCTCAGCTGCACTGAACCCTTCTCACTTCTTAGAAGTTCTCTCATTCTCACTCCAGATTTTACACAGGCGTTACACCTCCACCCGGAGCACTTTCCCCTTCTTTCTCCCTCACTACATCCCTTTTGAAAAACGACATTATTGAGATATAATTTTGCTGTTGTTCCATCGCTCAGTCATGTTTGACTCTCTGTGATCCCATGAACTATTCAGCATGCCAGACTTCCCTGCCCTTCACCATCTGCCAGAGCTTGTTCAAATGCATGTCCATTGAGTCGGTGATGCCGACCATCTCATTCTCCATCATCCCCTTCTCCTCCTGCCTTCAATCTTTCCCAGCAGCAGGGTCTTTTCTAATGAGTCAGTTCTTCGCATCAGGTCACCAAAGTATTGGAGTTTCTGCTTCAGCATCAGTCCTTCCAATGGATATTCAGGATTGATTTCCTTTAGGAAAGACTGGTTTGATCTTGCAGTCCAAGGGACTCTCAACACCACAGTTCAAAAGCATCAATCCTTCGGCACTCAGCTTTCTTTATGGTCCAATTCTCACATCCATACCTGACCACTGGAAAAACCATAGCTTTGACTAGACAGATTTTTGTCGGCAAAGTAATGTCTCTGCTTTTTAATATGCTCTCCAGGTCAGTCATAGCTTTTCTTCCAAGGAGAAATTGTCTTTTAAATTTCATGGCTGTAGTCACCATCTGCAGTAATTTTGGAGCCCAGGAAAATAAAGTCTGTCACTGTTTCCATCACTTCCCCATCTATATGCCATGAAGTGATGGGACCAGATGCCATAATCTTGGTTTTTTTTGAATGTTGAGTTTTAATGTTGAGATTTTTTTTACTTTCCTCTTTCACCTTCATCAAGAACCTCTGTAGTTCCTCTTCTCTTTCTGCCATAAGGGTGATGTCATCTGGATGTCTGAGATTATTAATATTTCTCTCAGAAATCTTGATTCCAGCTTGTGCTTCATCCAACTTGGCATTTCGCATGATGTACTCTGCATAAAAGTTGACTAAGCAGGGTGACAATATACAGCCTTGATGTACCCCTCTCCCAATTTTGAACCAGTCCATTGTTCATGTCCGATTCTAGCTGTTGCTTCTTGACCTGCATGCAGATTTCTCAGGAGGCAGGTAAGATGGTCTGATAGTCCCATCTCTTTAGGAGTTTTCCAGTTTGTTGTGATCCACACAGTCAAAGGCTTTAGCCTAGTCAATGAAGCAGAAGTAGATGTTTTTCTGGAACTCTCTTGATTTTTCTACGTGCAACGGATGTTGGCAACTTGATCTCTGTTTCCTCTGCCTTTTCTAAATCCAGCTTGAACATCTGCAATTTCTTGGTTCAGGTACTATTGAAGCCTAGCTTGGAGAATTTTGAGCATTACTTACTAGCATGTGAAGTGAGTACAATTGTGCTGTAGTTTGAGCATTCTCTGGCATTGCCCTTCTTTGGGATTGGGTATGTGTGCAGACTCAGTCATGTCTGACTCTTTGCAACCCCGTGGACTATAACCCACCAGGCTCTTCTGTCCGTGAGATTTTCCAGGCAAGAATTGGAATTGGAGTGAGGTATAATTTAGACATGATAAATTGTACCCATTTAAAGTGTACATTGTGCCAAGACTAAGATCCGAATGTATACACCATGTATACACCACTGAAACCATTCCCATAGTCTCCATCACCATCCAAAGTTGCCTCCTGACTTTGACTGCTCCAACCCATGCCCCAGTACCCAGGCAACCACTGATTGGTTTTCTATCTCTGTAGATGAGTTTGCCATTTCTCAAGTTTTATATGAGCTTCCCAGGTGGCACTAGTGGTGAAGAAGCCTCCTGCCAATGCAGGAGACATAGGAGATCTGGGTTTGATCCCTGGGTGGGGAGGATCCCCTGGAGGAGGGCATGGCCACTCACTGCAGTATTCTTGCTGGAGAATCCCATGGACAGAGTAGCCTGGTGGAATACAGTCCATAGGGTCACACAGAGTCTTAAATACATTGAATCATATGATATATACAATTTTATATCTGTTTTCTTTCACCTGGCAAGATTATTTTGAGGTTGTATCAGTAGCTCATCTTTTTCTATTGCCAAGGAGTATTCCAATGTATAGATACACCACTTTTTGCTATCCATTCATCCAACTGGTAGCTGCCAGTCTGTTGCTATTAAAAACAAAGCTGTAATGAACATTCTCATTTAAGTTTTTGACTGGACATATGCTTTCACTCGAAGAAGGCAATTCCAACCCACTCCAGTACTCGCGCCTGGAGAATCCCATGGACAGAAGAGCCTGATGGGCTGCAGTCCATGGGGTCACTAAGAGTCGGACACGACTGAGTAGCTTCCCTTTCACTTTTCACTTTTATGCACTGGAGAAGGAAATGGCAGCCCACTCCAGTGTTCTTGCCTGGAGAATCCCAGGGACGGGGGAGCCTGGTGGGCTGCCGTCTATGGGGTCACACAGAGTCGGACACGACTGATGCGACTCAGCAGCAGCAGCGTGGTTTCACTTCCCCTGGTAAATCTCTAGGAGTAGAGTGGCCAGATTGTATGATAGATACGTGTTTAAATTTTTAAGAAACTACTAAACTGTTTTTCACGTCAACATAGAAGGGAGTTCAGTTTTTCCACATCTTAACCAGCACTTGGTGTGGTCAGCCTTGTTCATTGTAGCCATCCTGGAAGATGACTGGAGGCAGTGGTGTTTCATTTCTCTAGTGGCAAATGAGGCTGCGCATCTTTCTGTGGGCTTATTTGCCATCCATGCCTCTTTTCTCATAAAGTTTCTGTTCACATCATTTGCCATTTTCTACTGGTTTATTATGATTATTATTAAATTTTGAAAAGTCTTTATGTATTTTAGAAACAAATCCTTATCAGATATATGACTGACAATTTTTTATCAGATTCTGTCATTTGTCTTTTCATTCTTTTTATGGAACTTTTCAGAGAACAGTTTCAAAGAGCGAAGTCCGATTTATCAAGTGTTTGCTTTAAGAGATCATGGCTTTGGCGCCGTTTCTAAGAAATCTTTGCCAACCGAAGCTCACAAATTTTCTCTTGTGTTTTCCTCAGAAATTTATATTATATAGTGAGATTTATGATTAATTTTATCTTAAACTTTGTATCCGATGACAAGTATAAATCAGAGCTCATTTTTTTGCATATGGATATCCAGTTGTTTCAACAGTATTTGCTGAAGCAGCTATCTTTTCCCTACATTTGCGCCTTAGCCAAAAATCAGTTTTCCACATATATAGAAAGAGCCCTATTTCTGGTTTCTCTGTTTCATTCATCTCTTGATCGTTACACCAGTGCCACACTCTCTTGATCACTGTGGCTTTCTTGTAAGACTTGTAATCAGATTATTGTAGTCCCTACCTTTGTCTTCTGCAAAGTTGTCTTGTCTGTTCTGTGTCTTCCCTTTGCTTCTCCAAAGGAATTTTAGAATCAGCTTGATAATTTCAACAAAAAAGTCTACAGATTTTTGAATGGGATTGCTTTGAATCTGTATATAAATTTGGGAAGATTTGATGTCTTAAAAATACTGAGTCTTATGACTAGTAAACAAGGCATATCTATTTATTTAGTTTTTTTTAAAATTTTTCTCTCAGTAGTGTTTTGTGGTTTTCAGTTTATAACTCTTGCACACCTTTTTGTCAGATTTATTTCTTTTTCAAATTTTTATACCATCATAAATGACATTTTAAATTTTAATTTCATACTGTTCCTTGCTAGTATGCGCTATGCTAAGTTGCTTTAGTGGGGTCCGACTCTTTGCAACCCTATGGACTGTAGCCTCTGTCCATAGGATTCTCCAGGCAAGAGTACTGGAGTGGATGGCCATGCCCTCCTGCAGGGAATCTTCCAGACCCAGAGACTGAGCCCACGCCTTTTGCGTCCCCTGCATTGGCAGGTGGGTTCTTCACCACTAGTGCTACCTGGGAAGCCCCTTCTTGCTAATATACAAAAATACAATTGGCTTTTTGTAAACTGATCTTGTTTCTTGTAATTCCACTAAACATCTTTATTAATTCTACTAGCTATTTTGTAGATTCCATCAGATTTTCTATATATACAACTATGTCATTTCCAATAAAGATATTTTTACTTCTTTTTCCATAAAGATCCCCTTGTTCTCTCTCTTCCCATCTTCCTCCTTTCTTTCTTTCTTTTTTATTGGCTTTCCCCACTATTTTACCTCTAGAGCCTCCAGGTCAGTATTGAATAGAAGCAGTAAGAGTAGACATCCTTGTCTTGTCCCTTATTTTAGGAGGAAGACATACAGTTTTTCATCATCAACTACATTAGTTCTAAGTTTTTCAAGATAAAGTTCTCTTCTACTTGTAATTTGTGGAGAAAGTTTATCAGAAAAGGATATTAAATTTTATCAAATGTTTTTCTGTGTCTTGTAAGGTGATCGTTTTCACATCTGACCTTTATTTTGTTGGGGTAGTTTCCTTCTGTTCATAGGCGGCTGAATGTTTTTTATCAAGAAATAGTGTTGAATTTTGTTAAGTAATTTTTCTGTATCAGTTGAGGGAATCATGTGGTTCTTTTCTTTCATTCTGTTAATGTGGTGTATCACATTGATCTGTTGTCACATGTTGGATCATCCTTAACAATTCCATCCTTAAATCCCACTTGGTCATAATCTTTTTGATACATTGTTGCATTTGACTTGCTAATATTTTGCTGAGGATTTGTGCATCTATGTTCATAAGGAATGTTGGTCTGTACTTTTCTTGTGGTGACTGTCTTGTTTGCATGAGTTAAGAAGACCAGCCTCATAGAATGAGTTGGGAAGTGTTCCCTGTCTTCAGGATTTTAGAAAAGTTTGAGAAATGTTGCTCTTAGTTCTTCCCTAAACATTTAGTAGAATTCACCACTGAAGCCACCAGGTCCAGGGTTTTTATTTGCCAGATTTTTTTTACTGACTTGATTTTGTTACCAGTTATAGGTCTATTCAAATTTTCTTTTTCTTTCTGATTTAATATTGTTAGGTTTGTGGTTCTAGGAATTTTTCCATCTAGATTATCCAATTTGTTACTGTAAAACTGTTCTTTCTTATAAGCTTTTCCTTATAATCCTTTTTATTTCTGTAAAGACACTTGCTCCTTGGAAAGAAAGCCACGACAAAACTAGACAGTGTTTTAAAAAACAAACACATCACTTTGCCAACAAAGGTCCATATAGTTAAAGCTGTGGTTTTTCCAGTAGTCACGCTGTGCAGTAGTCATGCATAGCTGGACCGTAAAGAAGGCTGAGCACTGAAGAACTGAAGAACTGATCCTTTCGAATTGTGGTGCTGAAGAAGACTCTTGAGAGTCCCTTGGTCTGCAAGGAGATGAAACCAGTCAGTCCTAAAGGAAATCAACTCTGAATACTCATTGGAAGGACTGATGCTAAAGCTGAAGCTCCAATACTTTGGCCACCTGATGGAAAGAGCTAACTCACCGGAAAAGATCCTGATGCTGGGAAAGACTGAGGGCAAAAGGAGAAGGAGGCAGCAGAGGGTGAGATGGTTGGATAGTTATCACCGACTCAATGGACATGAATCTGAGCAAACTCTGGGAGATAGTGAAGGACAGGGAAGCCTGGTATGCTACAGTCTATGAGGTTGCAAAGAATCAGACGTGACTTAGTAACTGAACAATAACAGCAAAAACAAATCAGTAGTAATGTCTCATTTTCATTTCTAATTTTAGTAATTTGAGTCTTCTCTTTTTTCTTAGTCAATCAGCATAAAGCTTATCAATTTTGTTGATTTTTTCCTGTAACCAATTTGTAGTTTCATTGACTTTCTCTGTTGTTTTTCTAATTACCATTTTATTTGTTTCTGCTCTAATCTTTATTATTTCCCTTCTTCTGCTAGGTTTGGTTTGTTCATCTTTTAGCTCCTTAAGGTGTAAAGCTTTCTTGCCATAGTCCATGGTGTCACAAAGAGTCAAACACGACTTAGCAAATGAACAACAACAACAAAGGTGGGAAGCTAGGTCGTTGATTTGAGATCTTTCTCATTTTTTTAATGCAAGTGTTTGTAGTCATTAATTTCCCCCCTCAACACTGCTTTCACTGTGTTCCATAAGCTGTGGAATATTGTGCTTACTTTTAATTTTTCTCTATGTACTATTTAATTTCATCTGTGATTTAATCTTTGATTCATTGGTTGCTTAAGAGAATGCTGTTTAATTTCCACAAATTTGTGGATTTTCCAGCTTTACTTCTGTTGTTGATTTCTGACTTCATCCTTGTATAATATCTATCATTTTAAATCTGTTGTACTTAATTTGTGGTCTAACATATTGTCCACCCTAGAATATGTCCATGTGCACTTGAGAAGAATGTGTATGTGTGTTGTTGGATAGAGTGTTTTGTGTATGTATGTTTTAACTAGTTGACTTATTGTGTTGTTTAAGTCCCGTGTTCCCTTCTTTATCGGCAGTATGGTTGTCCTATCCGTCATTGAGAATGGGGTATTGTAGTTTCCAACTATTACTGAAGAGCTGTCTATTTCTCCTCTAATTCTATCAGTTTTTGCTTCATATATTTTGATGGTGTTTCATAGATACATAAATGTTTATAATTGTTACATCTATCATTAAACCTCTTAATGTATAAAGGACTTCTTTCCCTCTTCTGTTTTTTGTTTTAAATTATTTTGTCCAGAATTAGTATAGCCTCACGGCTCAGTCAGTAAACAGTCCATCTGCAATGCAGGAGACAAGGGTTCGATCCCTGGATCCGGAAGATACCCTGGAAAAGGAAATGGCAACCCACTCCAGTATTCTTGCCTGGAAAATCCCATGGACAATGGAGCCTGGCAGGCTATAATCTATGGGGTCACAAGAATCGAACATAACTTGGTGACTAAACCACCATCATCATTAGTATAACCACCCCTGCTCTCTTTTGTCTACTATTTGTATGGAGTATTTATTTCCACTTTTTTACTTTCAACTTAGTTTCATGTCTTTGGGCTTAACGTGTTTCTCTCATACAGAATATATAATTGACTTTTGTGTGTTTTTACCCATGCTTCCAATCTCCGCCTTTTAGCTGGAGAGTTTAATTATTCACATATAAACTAATTACTAACAAGGAGGGACTTCTGTCATTTTGCTTTGGGTTTTCTAGTTTGGGGGTGTTTGGGGACCCTCATTTCCTACATTACTGTTCTTTCTTGTTTAGTTGATTTTTGTAAAGTGTTTGAACTTCTTTCTTATTTCCTTTTGTGTATATCCTATAGCTATTCTCTTTGGGGTTACCACAGGGATTTCATTCAGCACCTTAAAGTTTTAACACTCTCATTGAACACTCCAGTTTGAATCCATACCAGCTTAACTTCAGTAACACACAAAAACTCTGCTCCTTTCAACTCCATCTCTACCCCTTATGGTTGCTCATGCCACAAAATTACATCTTTAAACATTGTGTGCCCCCAAACATACACTAATAATTATTTGAAAGTTACACAGAATTATTCTTAAGTTACATAGAATACAAAATGTGGAGTTACAAACCAAAGTTATGATAGTACTACCTTTGTTTTTTAAATGCATTAATCTCTTAAGTCATGTACAGAAAAGTAGTCATAAAAAGTAATGCTACTTTTTATAATTTCCCGTGTATTTACCTTTATAGAGATCTTTATTTCTCCATATGGCTTCAAGTTACTGTCTAGTGTCCTCTCATTACTCCTTGAAGCAATCCCTCGAGCATTTCTTACAGAGTAGGTCTAGAGCTAACAAACTCCCTCACTTTTTGTTAACCTGGGAATGTCTAAATTTCTCCTTCACTTTTAAAGGAGAGCTTAGCTGGATATAAGATTCTCACTTGACAGTTTTTCTTTCAGCATACTGAATAGATTGGCCCACTGTTTTCTGGCCTCCAACTCTTCTGATGAGAAATCTGCTGATATTCTTAATGAAGATCCTTTGTACATGATGATCCGCCTCTTTTTTGCTTCTTTCTAGATTCTCTGCCTTTGACTTTTGAAAGTTGAAATACAGTGTGTCTTGATGTGGGTCTCTTTGAGTTCATCTTACTTTCAATTTGTTGAGCTTCTTGGATGTTTATACTCATATCTCTCATTAAATTGGGGAAGTTTTTAGCCATTATTTCTTCAGATTCTTTTTTCTGTCTCTTCTCCCTCTCTTGTGTATATTGATCTGTTTCATGGTGTTCTACAGGTCCTCTAGTCTCCCTTCACTTTTCTTCAATCTTTTTTTCTATTAGTTCCTTGGATTTGATCATTTCCATTTTCCTGTGTTCAAATTTGCTGATTCTTTCTTCTGCCTGCTTAAATATGCCCTTGAATTCCTCTAGTGAACTTTTAAGTTATTATATTTTCAGCTCCAGAATTTCTGTTTCCTTTATCTCTTTTTGATATTTCCACTTTGTTTATACATCATTTTCCTGACTTTCGCCACATCTTCCTTTAGTTCAGACTCTTTGTCTAGCAGCTGCAGTCGTTGTTGATCAGTCCACTCGGTCCCGTCTGACTCTGCAGCCCCAGGACCGCAGCACACGGTCCTCCCTGTCCTTCACTATCTCCTGGAGCTTGCTCAGACTCGTATCCACTGAGTTGGTGATGCCACTCAACTCATGCTCTGTTGCTCCCTTCTGTCTAGTAGGCCTGCCTTCCAATCTTTTTCAAGGACAGTTTTTGTTGACATATATTCCCTATTGAACAGATTATATTTTTCTGTTTGTTTGTATGCCTTGTCATGTTTTTGTTGAAAACTGGATGTTTAAATCTAATAATGTAGTAGCTCTGGAAATCAGATTCTCTCTCTTTCTCAGGTTTTGCTGGGGTTTGTTATTATTTAGTTTACTGGGTTTTCCTTTATTACTGCTGGCTATCTTTTTACCAACGATCAGCCTGTGGTGAAATTTAAGGTCCTCCCAGAATTAAGGTCCTTCTGAGCCTAGGTCTTTCCCTAAGCATGTGTGGTCACTTTCTAATTTTCTCTGCGTATGCAGCTGCTTATAAATGTCCTAGACTTTAATGTCTGGCTCTCAAAAAAGGGAAAAGAGAAAAGTGAAAGTGGGAAGGGTTTTGGCCCTTTACGTCCCCTGGAAGTCACTTCAGCTGGAGGGGAAGGTGCTTATCACAATGCATGAGGGTGCAACTAAAACAGCTGCCCAGCTTTTTGCATCTCTGTGATTAACTGCACCAATCAGCAACCAATCAGAGCACAGGTTTCATGTATTTGGAGGATAGGGTCTTTTATGCTCACCCTGAATCCCACAAGCTGCATTCAAGCTGCTTCAGGAATACATGCACGGCTGCATGAGGAAGAGAGATAGAGAGTTCCAACCATATGACAAACTGAAGCTGACCAAAATTAACTGCAGTTTACCACTCAAGTCTTCCCTTGGGAGTTGCAAGCTTTCAATAGACTCCCATTTCCAAAGTAATGATATCAGACAGATTCTGCCAGTATAATTATATTCTAGGTAGAGAAACAGATTTCTGATGCTTCCTACTCTACCATATTTTCAAAATCTGTTCTCTATTTTGCCTCCATTTTTGAAAATATTTTCATTAGGTAGAGAATTCTGAGTTGACAGTCTTTCAATGTTTTAAAGGTGTTGTTCTTGTTTGTATTGTTTCTAGAGAGAAATCTGCTATAATCCTCTGTACATAATGTGCTTTTATCTTGAGTCTTTAAAATTTTCTTTTTAAGACTGATTTGGAACAATTTGGCTATGATGTGCCTTGGTGTAGTTTTCTTTGTGTTTCTTGAGCTTGGAGTCATTGAACATTTTTAGATCCATAGGTTTATAATTCTTATAAAGTTGGGGAAAATTTTAGCTACTATTACTTCAACTGTGTTTACTACACCCACCGTCTTCTTAAGGAACTCTAATTACATGTATATTAGGTATTAGGCCACTGAATACTGTGTCACAACTCATTTATGCTATTTACTGTCTTTATTATTTTTTCTCTTTCTTTCATTTTGGAAAGTTTCTATTGCTCTGTCTTTAAGTCCACTAATCTTGTACTCTGCAGTGTATAAGCTCCTCCTTAATCCTGTCCAGTGTACTCTTCAGTCTCAGTAATTGTAGCTTCATTTCTAGTAGTTTGATCTAGGTCTTTTCCATGTCTTCCATTTCTCTAATTAACTGTTTGAACATATGGAATGTCATCAGAACTGTCTTAATGTCCTTCCTTGATAAATCTGACACCTGCACCAGTTCTAGGTCTGTTCTGATTAAGTCACTTTTCTCTTCATCCTGGATGCAGGTCAGGAAGCAACAGTTAGAACTGGACAGGGAACAACAGACTGGTTCCAAATAGGAAAAGGAGTCCGTCAAGGCTGCATATTGTCACCCTGCTTATTTAACTTAAGGAAGCAACAGTTAGAGCTGGACATGGAACAACAGACTGGTTCCAAATAGGAAAAGGAGTACGTCAAGGCTGTATATTGTCACCCTGCTTATTTAACTTCTATGCAGAGTACATCATGAGAAATGCTGGAATGGAAGAAACACAAGCTGGAATCAAGATTGCCAGGAGAAATATCAATAACCTCAGATATGCAGATGATACCACCCTTATGGCAGAAAGTGAAGAGGAACTAAAAAGCCTCTCGATGAAAGTGAAAGAGGAGAGTGAAAAAGTTGGCTTAAAGCTCAACATTCAGAAAAGGAAGATCATGGCATCCGGTCCCATCACTTCATGGGAAATAGGTGGGGAAACAGTGAAAACAGTGTCAGACTTTATTTCTTTGGGCTCCAAAATCACTGCAGATGGTGACTGCAGCCATGAAACTAAAAGACGTTTACTCCTTGGAAGAAAAGTTATGACCAACCTAGATAGCATATTCAAAAACAGAGACATTACTTTGTAAAATGTGTATGAAAATGCAAAGGCCTAAAAATAACAAATGCTGAAGCTGAAGCTCCAATACTTTGGTCACCTGATGCAAAGAGCTGACTCACCGGAAAAGATCCCGATGTTGGGAAAGATTGAAGGCAAAACGATAAGGGGACAACAGAGGATGAGATGATTGTATGGCATCACTGATTCAATGGACATGAGTTTGAGCAAACTCTGGGAGATAGTGAAGGACAGGGGGCCCTGGCGTGATACAGCCCATGGGGTCACAAAGAGTGAGACATGACTCAGCAACTGAAGAACAAGATCAGCAAAGGCAGTTCTGCACAAAATACCACCTGATACAACAGCGAAGCTCTGGTAATTAAAATAAGGTGACAATTACTCCTGGATAGATAAATAGGATAATGAAACAGAAAAGGCAGTTCAGACCCAGACATGCAGCATCACCAGGATGGCTGAAACAAAACAGAAAATGCCAAGTGTTGGCGAGGATGCAGTGGTTGTTGCTGTTCAGTCGCTCACCTGGAATTCTGGCATTCTCATACACCCTTGGCAGAACTATCACCTTCTTTGGAAAATGACGTGGAACTAGTTACTAAAATCTAACATGTGTATGCTTTATGCCCAGTGATGCCACTATAAGATATAAATGCAACAGAAATGCATACGTATGTTCCTCAAAACACATACACGATTGCTCAAAACAGCACTGCTCATCATAGCCCCAAACTGGAAACCTACCCAAATGCCCAACAATAATACAATGAATAAATAAACAAGCAATCCACCGCGACATGCAGCAACATAGATAAACCTCATAACGCTCAACTAAAGACACAAAATAATCTACAGTGTGTGATTCTATCCACATAAAATTCAAAAGCAGGCAAAGCTAGTCTATTGCGTGAGAAACAGGTAGCTGGGAGTCTCTGGAGAACAGGACATGTTTGTGGATCTGGACACAGATGTGTTTTGGCTGCGGAAATTCATCAGGCTCCAGACTTAGGCTATGTGCTTGTGCCTGTAGTAACTTCTACTTGCCAAAAAGTTAAAACAAATAATGAGGCAGACACCAGACGTCCAGACATGTTGATGTTATAGTGATAAAAGCTCTTAACGGTTGCAGGGACACAATATTAAATGTGAGCGGATTCATTGCCGTTTCTCCTGCGGAAGCTCCTGGCTTGCCCTCTTGTGAGCATAGCTTCAGATGAACTGACCAGGAGAAGCAACAGAAAGGCCAGGAGCGGTGGGAAACATATAGAGACTTTTACACAGGAAAGAGTGAAAACAATTGGTGTGAAAGCAAACGTGGGAAAAGGCCAGGAAGGCGGAGGGAGGGGAACAAAAAGATCAGAGCTCAGGGTAAGGGTGGCAGGCGTGGGCTGAGAACCATGGCAGGGACCCTGAGTCTCGTTCTGGGGTTTGTTTGAATGGGTCTCCATGAAGAGAGGTCTGTGGACCTCCGGAGCCCATTCAGGTTGGACCAATAGGGAATGGTATCCTTATAATGTGAAGTTAAAAAATTTACAGAATACCTCACGTTATTTCTGTAAGAATTTAAATGTATGTTATTTGTTGAAGCACAGAAAAAGGTCTGCAGAATGCAAACTAAACTGGTCAAACATTATACATCTAGGGCTTGAGACTGGACAGGGTAGTGAGACTTTTCTTGGGGAGGGAGAGAATAGGACAGTTTTAAGTAAGTAGCTTGCTTGTATAATAATATTTTTTAAAAAATAAAAGAAGCCTAGAAGGGGGCCTCTGTAGGGAAGTGGGGACCTTCAGGAAGAAGAAAATGGTATGTTCTAGGTTGAAAATGATCCTAAGAAAGGACCTGGGACCAACTGAGTTGTCCCTCAGAGGATTCTGGCTAGAGGATCTGGAACCTTCCCACAGCCAGCCCTGGGGGCTTAAGAGACCCTGCCCCACAGACACTGGGCAGGTACACCAGGGTTCACGCATTGCTCTTCCACTTCTCCACCACTCCCTTACCCCTCTCTCACCTCAAATCTACCCTGCTTTCCCTACCGTCTCCCTCCTGAATTTATCACTTCACCCCGTGCCCCCACCCTCTCCACACATATACCTTCCTGCTCTTTTCTACACACCACCTCCAGCAGTGAAGGGTGAGTGCCCAAGGTAGCAGAATTAGACCCTCACAGACCCTCCACCTCTAGCTCCTGTTGGAGCTCCTAGATCCCAAGGGGTGGCGGCGATGGAGGGAGATGGGCAAGAGGAAAGGGTGTGCACTCTAGGGAGCCAACAGGCACGGGGCAGCCTGAAGGCACTACCTTGACCTCATAGACATTAAGCCCAAGTTCTGCCTTGCGGGTCATGTAGGGGAGGGGGAGGTCACTCTTGGGCAGCTGCTCCTGGCCTTTCTCAGAGGCAGTCCCCTGTCCTCTTAGAGCCTCCCACCCTTCCACACACAGAGAGAAACTATCGAGATCATGCCCCCTTGCCACAGGGCACTGTGAGCCCACGGTCATAGCTAATAAATCCGCTGCTCCCAGGCACAGCTGACCCTTCTGAAAGCACTTGGGCCAACACAGTCTGTCTTTACCCCAACCTGTGGGGCAGGCAGTGCCAAGGATGGGGGTGACACCCAGGGGTAAAGTCACCGTCCAGTCCTTCTGAGGGTGGTACAGCCCATTCTCTGCTCTGCCTACAGAGCTCCACTGCTCCCACCCACCCAGGGTCACATATGGTCTCATCTCTGCATTTTAAAAGTACATTTTTCACAATGCCCCACGACGGGAGGAGTATGCACTTCCGATGGGGGAGCCGGCCCTTCCTCAACACCATCTTTTGTTTTCTGGGCTGCTCCTTAGAGCCCCCATTTCCTTCAGAGCCTCAGCCTCCAGTGCTTTGAACCCCTTCCTGCGTTCCCCTGCTAGTGGGCCACACAGCCTACTTCTAAAGAAACGACCAGACGACAGGCACCTCAAGCTCGATCATGTCGTGAAAATCACGACCTTGTGAAGAAGGCATCTTGGCTGCCTTCATCCTATGTCTAAAAGTGGGACTGAACAAAAATGAAAAAGAACAGTGGAGCAGGGAAGAAGAGGCTTTGGTGGATCGGAAAGGAAACCTCAGGGCCATCCAAGAGAAAAAGACTTTACCAAGACACCTGCTGACAATCTATAAGGCAACAGAAGGAATCCCAAGTACAAGGGCTCCTGAAGGAGCCGGGAGTTGTTCTTCCTTCATCTTCAAGCAGAAGTTTGCTGGAGGATTCTGACACTAAATGAACCAAGAATCTAAGCAAAAATACCTTTCTTTTCTGTGGAGGAAACAACAAAAGGAAAGAGCTGGCTTTACTTACTAAGTACCCCCTGCCCTGTAATAATTGTCTGTGTCTGACTCTCACCCACTGGGGACCACAGACCACTTTCCCTAGGGATAAATGAACAGACATTACGAGATGCCTAGGTTATGCCAAACACTTCCACATAAACTTGTCTCAGTATATCCTCAGCACAAACCCCCGAGGTACATAATATTTTCCCATCTTACACACAAAGAGATGGAGAGTTTAAAGTATCAGATCACTTACCTGAGTTCATGGAGCCAGTGGGCGGCCACAGCTGGCATTCATGGCCAAGTCTACCTGTATCAAACCCAGACTCCCCTCCCCTACGCTGTGCAGCACCCTGGCACCTGTTGGGGAGGTGCTCTTGCCTCTCAGCTCTGATCTGGAAGCCCCAGGTAGAGGGCTGGACACAGGAGTCAGGGCTGCACAGGAGGGCTCTCTATTGTGAGACCCTGAACCTCAGGCAGAGTGATAAGCCAAAAAAACAGTTGATACAGACACACGCAAGACACCTCTTACTCCCCAGGGTACTGCCCCTCTGCTCCCGCTGGCTGGATTCCCAGAGCTGCCCTGCATCCTGTCTTTTCCCAGTCTCCTTCTTCAGTGTACATTTCATTTCTGTGAGCTCCTGCACTTCTTCCTATACTTTCTTTTTGGACCTAAATCTGTTTGTGTTGATTTCTGTTGCTACTGATCAGAGAACACAATCTCATTCACCACCCATCCAGCCTCATCTCCCCATCTCTAGTCCCCAGAACAGCGCAGACCTTGCAAGTCTGGTTATTTACCCTCTGAAGCTGCCTCCAATGGTTGGTCAGGCCTGGGGGCTCACCCCAGGGCCCAGCCCCCGAGACAAGTTTATAAAGGGACAGAAATGGCAATGCAAGCAGCAGAGTGGGACAGAGTGAGCCGAACTAAGAGACCAGGGAAAGGGGACACTTCCATGTGTTTCAGCCACAGCTAATCCTATCTGTACAGTTCAGCAGTTCTTTCTGTCCATGCCACCCACTTCAATCAGCCCCACCAGGACAGAAGGCGAGCTGAGGCCAACCGGTGCCAGGTTCATGGCAGAGCATGCCTGTGTTACCTCTGGAAGGCTGTGTACGTCCGAGCTTTAGGATGGTACATGGGGGTCGGGGGGGAAGGGGGTGGGTTCCAAGCTAGGGTGAAGCCACAAGAGGGAAAGGGGATAGGCTCAGTGGCCAAAGGACAGAGAAGAAATTCAGGGGGACATACATGTTCAGAGGCTAGGCCTTCCAACCTCAGGAGGAGGCTGGGAATGCCTGAGTCTATACAGTTTCCAAAGCTTGCTCTATTTAGGCAATCTGGGGATTGGAACAGAATGTACAAGGAATGTTAGCTGCAAATGGTTAAGAAGGCTTCTCAGGGAGATTCTCAAACTCTTTCCCTGTAAGGAATAGATTTCTGACACGGAAAGGCAAGTACCCAAGGCAAGCTGGCATGACCGGATCTGACTCAGGTGTAAGGGACACTGGCCAGCACCCAACCAAAATGCAAATAACTTTAATCATCCAATCATTGGCCCCTGCAGCCAACTCAGAACTCAGCAGAGCACCCTGGCTAGAGTTAAGTCTAAGATAAGCAAGAAGAAAAGTCACGTGGTGAAAGTATGAGAAAAACTGAAAGAGAGTCAGGATAAAGTCTAAAAATAAGAAGGGGGTGGACATCCCATCAATGGGCCTCCCCACAGGCACTGAGAAGCTGCCCTTAAGGATCGCCTGGTTCCTGGACAGTCAGGAATTCAAGAAGGAATATGTTGCCTGCGGCAGCTTTATTTATAGATTTTTATTACCGCTTCTCTGTAACAGTTTTCTAACAGACTTGTCAGTGTCACTCCACAAATCACCTAAATGTATTTATAATATGAGCTGAATTCTGTGTGTTCCCATAGTAAAAGCAGCGTCTGGCCCTCCTCCCCTCCCCCACCCCCACCTAACACTCAGTGGAAGATCTGTTATGATCCTGGGGGTAGCAGGAGTGAGGGAAAGATGGAATATAACACCTGCCTTTTAGAGTTTCACAGGCTGGGGCAGCAGTGGTGACAGGTAAGTGAAGCGACCCCAACTACAATATGGAATTGTTTGAGGGGGTCCCCAGAGTACAGTTGGATCACAGAGGAGGGGGCAATTAATTCTGCTTAGAAGATGAATAAGGTTCCCAGAAGAGGGAAGATCAAAGCTGGTCCATGAGGAATGAGTATGGATTCTTCCAGTAAAAAGCTAGGAGGGGAGACATTTCAAGCAAAGGAATGACATGCAGGTTCCAAGTGAATGGCATGACTGAGAGACAAATTGCATAGGCTTAGGAAGGTGACACAATTTGAGAGACGGGTCGAGAGAGGGAAGCAAGAATCAGAATGACAAATACCAAGGTACGGAATGCATGAAGAGAAGTGAAGTGCAGAGAAGTTGCTCAGTCGTGTCTGACTCTTTGTGACCCCATGGACTGTAGCCCACCAGGCTCCTCTGTCCATGGGATTTTCCAGGCAAGAGTACTGGAGTAGGTTGCCATTTCCTTCTCCAGGGGATCTTCCTGAACCAGGGATCGAACCCGGGTCTCCTGCATTGTAGGCAGATGCTCTACCGTCCAAGCTACCAGGGAAGAGACGGAATGCATACGGGATCCTAAATGCATGGGAAGCAGGATAAGTGAACTGATTGGCTAGAGAGAGTGAGAAGAGGAAGAATGCACAGTGCCTAGATATGTGACCAAACATTATTCTGGGTGTTTCTCCATGAGGATAGTTTTGGTTGAGAAAAACATTCAAACAAGTGGACTTAGAGTAAAGCAGATTGCTCTCCATAACGTGAGTGGGCCTCGTTCAACCAGTTGAAGGTCTGAATAGAACAAAAAGAGAGAATTCTCAAAGAAGAGAGAATCCTTAGGATTCTAACTGGAACATCTCCTGAGCCTCCAGCTTGCTAACTTATCCTAGAGATTCTGGACTTGCCAACCTCTATAATCATATAAACCAGTTACTTAAAACAAGTCTCTCTGCAGACACAGAGAACAGACTCGTGAACACGGGCTGTAGGGAGGAAGCAGAGGCGGGACGAATGGAAAGAGGCGCGTAGAAACATATACACTACGCTATATAAAACAGACAGCCAATGGGAATTTGCTGTATGACTCAGGGAACTCAAACAAGGGCTCTGTTACAACCTAGATGGGTGAGAAGGGGTAGGAGTGGGGAGGGCGGGTGAAGAGGGAGGGGACATATGTACACCTACGGCTGACTCATGCTGATGAATGGCAGAAACCAACACAATATTGTAGGGCAATTATCCTTCAATTAAAAGTAAATTAAAAAAAAACCAAACAAGTCTCTTTACATAGGTAGGTAGGTAGGCAGGCCAGTAAACACAGAGATAGACATACATATCCTATTGGTTCTGTTTCCTAGGAGAACCCTGACTAGTATAGTAAGGAACAAAGACATCTTCCAGACTTCAGGCTAAGGCAACACTGCAGCCAGGTCAAATTCACATGAATACATGTGTGTTCAGAGTCAGCACACTGTGACACATGGCCACTAAAAGCAAGACCCTGTGCTGCTGCCTCCACCTTTGCTGTGTCATTTAATCCAAGAGCTGACTGTGTATCTCCTCTAAGATGTCCACTAGTCACATCAAAATGGACAGATCCGAACAGAGTCCTCAGTCTGTTCACCCCTTTTAAAGCAAATGGCACCACTGAGTTGCCCCAAAATTTTGGGTGTCATCCAAAAGCTAGGAGTCATCCATTCACTCCCCCTTAGTCCACCTCTAAGTCCTGTCAGTGTAGTCTCCCAAATCCACACCAACTCCATCTGTGTCTTTCCATCACCATCACCATGCCCTCATCTGGTCTGGACAATTGCAATAATTTCCCTGTAGTTTACCCACTTCCTCTGCCCCTACTTTCCTCTCAGGCATGCCTCCAGGACACTCTCCCTTCTGTATCAGCCTGAGCTTTTCAAAACATAAACTGGACAATGTCACCAGTATTTCACTCCAGCAACGATTTCCCACTGCTTTTTGGATGAAATATACACTCTCTGTGGCCAAGAGGGTCAGACACACCTACTGCATTATTCATCATGCCCATCCCCGCCTGCTTCAAACACTGACCCCTCCCCACCCGCAGAAGACACCCCAAACTTTTGGCTACCTAAGAGCCAAATCACTGTTCTTAGGGCCTTAGGGTATCTTAGGGTGCCTGGCTTCTTCTCCTTATGCAGATCTTGGCATCAACGTTCCCTCCTCAGAGAGGCCTCCCTGACCTCCCTTTCTAAAGTAGAAAATCTCAATACCAGCCCCCACCTGCACCCTCTACTAAAGCACCTGCTCTGTGCCTCCATAGGTCTCATCACAGTTCAGAATTATCTCATTTATCTGTTTTTATTTATCTGTCTCCTCCACCCCATCCATGACACTTGGAATGTAAATTTTGTGTGTCATAGACTTCGCCTTGTTCTCCACTGTGTCCTCAAAATCTAACATGGTAAGTACATTTTAATGAAGAATAAATAAAATAACAAATAACTACCTTCTAAGTTTAGGATTATGGTATAATATGAAAGAGTGGCTAATTGAAGCATAGAGAGGTTAAATAACATGCCCAAGGTCATTTAGCACTAAATGGCAGATTTAGGACTCAACTCCAAGTCTGTTTTACACCAGAAGATGAACTGTCCATCACTCCCCATGGATATCTATATTAACCAGTGTCTATGCACACTTTTCTGCTTTAATAGATCCTTTAGTAATACAGTATTTATTATACAAACATCTCTGGTGCACCTGTGATATTCCAGGTATCTTGCTGTGTGGACCATGGACATTAAATAAGGCAGGGGCTGTTTTTCCAGGGGGCTTCCCTGGTAGCTCAACCAGTAAAGAATCTGCCTGCAATGCAGGAGACCTCAGTTCAAGTCCTGGGTTGGGAAGATCTGCTAGAGAAGGGAAAGGCTACCCACTCCAGTATTCTTAGGCTTCCCTGGTGGCTCAGCTGGTACGAATCTGCCCGCAATGTAGGAGACCTGAGTTCAACCCCTGGGTAGAGGAGACAACCGCAGCACACGATGAGGTAGGCAGGATGGGTGTGACCCAGTAACACATTTGGACAGGCCTGTGACTAGCCCAGGGCTAGAAACAAATTCTGTTTTTGCTTTCTGAATGTATACCTTTCAGCTGTTTTGCTTTTTGTTCCTGATTATGCTGGTAACAGATGCTCAAATGTAATCACTCAGTGACCATCACTGTTCACACTGTGATATTATTATCAGTTTTCTCCCCATTCTTGAAATATTGTGGGTATCTTTCCCCTATAAAGGGCTATGAATGTTATTCTCCACGTTTTTGCTACCATAAGTGATGCTCTGATAAACATCACTGCCACCCGTGCACAGTGGTCAGTTTATATCCTGAAACTAGAAGTGGAGATGCTTGGGAAAAGTTCGTGCTTTTAAAAATGCTGTTTATATGCCAAACTGTCCTCCAGAAAGATTGAAACAAATAAACATTGTCAATCTGATCAGTGAAAACTAACATCTCATTTTACTATGTATTTCCTCAATTATTCGTGATGTGGACATCTTTTCCAGGGCCCAGAGCAGAATACATTCTCCAGAAGCATTCACTAAAGGAAAGTAGTAGCATTTGTAATTTTCTTACTAGGAACTCCCTACTCATATCCTTTGTCCATTTTTCCACTAGGTACTTGGCTTTTCCTTATTCTTTTGCAAAAGCACTTTATAGCTCATGAATATCAGCAATGTGCTTGCTATATATGCTGAATTTTTTTCAGCTTACCATTTATCTTTAAACTTTAAGGTGGAATCTTCTTTCTAGACAGAAAATTTAAGCTTTTAAGCTTAAAACATTTAAGAAAACATTTATTCTATAGCAGAATTTTTCAACATCGGAACCACTGACATTTGGGTGGGATAATTCTTTGTGTTGGGGGCTCTCCAGTACATTGCAGAATGTTTAGCAGCCTTCCTGTCCTCTACCCACTAGATGCCAGGAGCACCCTTCAAGCTGAGACAAATAAAAAAATGTCTCTAAACATTGTCAAAATCCTCCAAAGGCTAAGTCATCCCTGGCTGAAAACTGCTGCTTTGTGGTTTCTGACTTCAGTACCGTGCTTATAAAGTCTAGTTCCACTTCACAGTTTTTACAAGTGACCCATTGTATTTTTGTCTTGCCCTCCATGGTTTTATTTTTCACAGTTAAGCCTTCAGTCCATGTGGAATATACTTTGGCATAAAAAGAGAACTAAGAAACGGAATATTATGACTGCATTGAACTTACCCCTGGGAAAAGGCAGTCCCACCATGTGCGTAGCTCTTGATATGTGAGACAGTTAATAATCCCAATGGACAAAGTTATATGACACCTCACAGAGTGAAGAGTTGCACCTGTCATCCAGCAATTGGCATGGAGTTGGCCAAGATGGCCAAGACACTTGCAGGCTCGTCTTCCCACAGCTTCAGCAAGTCTCTACCGGGTTTAAACAAGACGTGTTCAGTAAATGTTGGTCGAATGGGACACCTCTTTTAGGAATATGTTTGCTAGTGGCTATTTTACCACTTACATAGTCAACATCACTTGAATCGACAACACACCACTCAATTCTGGAGTCTGGAAAATTCTCAACGATCTTCCGTTTTAGTAGGAAAAAAACACCAGAGTGAAAGGTTAACTTTGTATTCACTGGCCTTGGTTTGAGTTTTGTGTACTTTCTAATACATTTTTTAAAACATTAATTATCCTTTTAAAAAATCCTATTAGATTTCTATAGAATTTAATGAATATAGTGGGCTCCCTCTAGTGGTCACAAAAAATCTTCAAATCCCAATGGTCAACACACGGCTAAGCCTCAAGACCTTTATTTATAGGGCACAGTATATTTTATAATTAATAGGTTCAGAGTGGCTAGACAATGCGTTAAGAGAAGACTTCTAATTATTTTCTTCCATCCATCAGTGGATCTACAAATTGGTTTCGTAAGATCACTGTCTAAAACTATGGTTATCCTCTTCCCTTCTAAATCCCTCTTTGGGGATTTCCTGTTTCTGTTCAGGATATCTCCTCCCCCGGGCTTGGAGCTTCGGGTATCTTTGTTCCCTCCAGTGCCCATCCGTCCTGTTTGTGAGCTCTGCCCACCCCATGGCCCAGTGCCTCTCACAGCTGTTCCCTGCCATCAACTCTCGTGGCCCTCATTCAAGTTCCCATGACCTCTCCTCCAGGGGAGCCATTCAGCAGATATCTGTCACCCCTCTTTCATACTCCAGCACTGTTCTAGGCTCAGGGGATGCGTTGGGCAGCAAGACAAGACCAGTCTCATCCTGAGCACCCTCTCGGTGGGTGATGCGATCCAGTTCATCCACCATGCCGTTTCTATAGTCCTCCTCCTCTTAAAGCTGGACTCTACTGACACACCTTCAACCGTCTGCCATGGAACGAAGCCCACATTCCTCCATAATCAAGACCCACCCTCACCACCCTCCAACCAAACAGAGTTCCTTGAGCTCCCCGCTGCCTCTGCTCAGGCTGCCAGACCTTGTGGAATGTGTCCCCAGTCCTAGATGGCTAAGATGCCAACAAGTCTTCAAAACCCTGCCCAACTGTCATCCTCCCCCAGGTCTCCTTGATCTGAGGTGATCTCTCCCTTCTTTTAATTTCTTTTTCCCTCTAACGACGGGGTCTGCAAGTCCTCTAACAATCTCAGTCAATATCACCCATAGGACAAACACAAAATTGGGGGTAGAGAGAGATGAATGAACAAAAAAAAGTGAATGAATTCTCCAGGGAATTCTGGCAGGGGAAAAAAAAAAATCAGACACACAAATTATCTTCTTCAACTTTGTACAGTGTGAATAGTGGGATAAACTGTCATTAAGCTACTTAGTTTTACCATAAACAGAAGTCAATGAGGATTTAAGAAGTTGAAAAAAAGTATCATTTTTAAAATTCTACAAATAAGAAATAACTCAAAGGGGATAGCAACTTTTTGCTTCAACATACAAGAAGCAAATTCCTAAGCCAACTAATACAGTAAACAGGCTGAACAGAGTAGCTCTGACCATTTATGCTCTGCTATGTGACATTTGCCATAGAATGCACCAGGTTTTATATCACTTCCCCATTGAACTTCATGCTCTCCTAAGCAGTTTCATTCCTCTGCGCAAACTTCCAAACATTTTCACAGACCAGCCAATTTCTAACTCTGATTAATCTGCTTATTAATTTCTGGAAACCTACACGGCAAGGGCAGTGCCTGTCATTTGGAAACCACATCCCATACCTCTGGGATATTATGCAAGGACACAAAAAGGCACCAAAAGGAAGTGAAAACTATTAACTGTTTTTCTGAAAAGTTCCTAATACTCTCTAGGGCTGGTTAAGCCCAGTTAAAAACCAGTGCAAACTGTATGGAGCTCCATGTTTGGCACGATGAGGTCTTTCATATGCCATTAGTGGCTGACAAGAGTTCGTGGGCCACAGGTTTTCTTTTCCTTTCCAGTTCCCTACTTCTGGGCTCTGTCACTAGCATTTTCTCACCATGTCCCAGAAGAACATGCCAAGAAGGTCTGCCAGACCTCTGTTGTTTCCCTCTAGAATATTCCAAGCCAACTTCCAACTCTGAATCGCCTTTCCCTATCTTTCAGCCCTGACTGACATCAGTGAAAATCAGGAAGGTAAGAGGCTGCACACAGTGGATCTGGCCTGGCCTGGGGGTAAGGGATCTGGGTTCCTAGCCACCAACTCACTTTCAGGAAGCAGTGCCAGGCCCTGTTTCAAACTCTCTACAAGCTCATTCAGTCCTGCATGATTCCATGAGGTAGGGACTATTAGAAACCTCACTTCACAGAATGAAAAACTGAAGCAACAGGAGGTCATGGAGTTGGTAAAGGACAAAGAATTTGAATCAGGCAGTCTGGGTCCAAAATTCAAGTGTTTGATCACGGAGCCACAGTGTCTGTTGGACCAGTTCAACAGAGAGACAAGACTTACGTGCTTGAAGTAGAGGCAAATCGCTTGTCAAACCTGGGGTCCCTGCTGAGGAGCTCCTGGACATGTCTGACCAGCTGCCCCCAGGAGCAGGACTAATGTGGTTATATATTACTTGTGTCTACCCAGCTACACCCCTTCTTTTTCTGAGAACAGCATCCTAATTCTCCTTGCGGTAACCACCCTTTCCCACTCTCAGCCCACATGATTCTGTTAGTGTCAACCCTCCCCAACACCAGCCTGCCCTCAGGTCAAAGGATGGTCACATGACCCACACCTGGCCAATTAATGTGCCCCATTCTCCAGGCACAGCAATTAGTTCAGGGAGAGGCATCTGCCCCAAGCCAGCAAATCAGGATGAGCTCTGGGACTTCCTTCTTTAATCATGGTAAAACAGAGACAAAGTTTAAATAACTATTTTAACCACTTAAAAGTGCACAATTTCATGGCATTTAATGCATTGACAGTGTTGTATAACCATCACCACTATCCATTTTCCAGAACTTTTCCATCTTTCCAAATGTAAACTCCGTATCCAACAACAATGCATGCTAAGTCACTTCAGTCATGTCCACCTCTTTGCGACCCCATGAACTATAGCCCATCAGCTCCTCTGTCCATGGGATTCTCCAGGCAAGAACACTGGAGTGGGTTGCCTTGCCTTGCCTCCTCCGGCAGGTCTTCCTGACCCCGGGACTGAACCCGCCACTCTTCCGTCTCTTGCACTGGCAGGTGTAGGTTCTTTACCACTGTTGCCAGCTGGGAAGCCCAGTCAGCAACAATAACTCCCTGTATCAGTCTACTTGGGCTATCAAAACTAAGTACCATGGTTTGGGTGACTCAAACCACAGAAATCTATTTTCTCACAATTCTAGAAGTTATAAGTCAGAGATCAAGGAGTCAGCACAGTTGGTTTCTGCTGAGGCTTCTCTCCTTGGCTTGTAGATGGCCATCTTCTCCCCGACGCCATGTCATCTTCCTTCTGTAAGTGTCTGTGCCCCAATCTCTTCTTACAAGGACACCAGTCCTAGTGGATGAGGGCCCACCCTCATGGCCGCAGTTTATCTTATCTGCTTCTTTAAAGACCCCCATCCCAAATACAGTCATATTTTAAGAGGTACTATTGCAGGAGGGGGGTTGGTGAGGGGTAAGCATTTGAACATATGAATTTGGGGAGGATACAATTCAGCTCATAACACTCCCCATTCCTCAATGCTGCCATCTTTGAGAATGGAGAATACTCTACCTGCTGGGGTTGCTCAGGTCTGATCTACTGCTGGGGCCATTAGTAGCCACCTTCCCACTCCAAGGAGACGGTGTCTGAAAATGACACAGGGAAGAGCTGAGAGATGGAGAGAAATCCCTGAACCCAGATATACCTGACCTCTACTCTGTCTCTAATCTCTTCATTCCAGTTGTATGAGCTATATGTTTCCTCTTTGTTTCTTTGTTTTAACATAATTAAAAGAGCTAGTTAATGCAAGGAGCTTTTACACCAGAATGGTCCACACGTCCAGGAGGTGCAGGCCGTACCTACAAGGCAGCTGTTCAAGGGGCAGAGTCTAGAGTCAAATCCAGGCCTCTCAGGCTCTAAGGTGCCAGTTCTGACCCATCCCTTGGGATGCTCACGTGTTCACAGCACAGTGGGGACCAGGTGGTGCCCAAGTCTCCCACAGAGGCGACTTTGGGCCACCCTCTGCCATTGCCCTTCCTGCAACATTCCAGAATTGCTGCTCTGGGAAGGGAGCTCCCCAAGCAGACTGAGGGCTCCTGTCCTTTCAGCGAAGGGACCTAAAGCCCCGCAGCAGTTCCTCCCTTGTGAGGACTTTCAGTACAGAGCTAGAGGAAGGCAGGGGCAGGGCAAGACCACAAGCCTCCTTCCCACCAACACTTCCTTGAAGGACAGTCTGTAAGAACACAGGATGGGAAACAACTCAAATGTCCCTGGGGTGAGGAGGACTGGCCTGGTACCTCATAGGACTGCCCAACAGCCTGATAGGATTCCTCATTTAACCCAAAATGAGGCAGCATTGTTCTCTGATCCATGGACTGATTCAGATCATCTCAGAGGGAAACTGCAAACTGAGAGGGCAACACAGGGACAACATATTTGCATAAAACCAAGAGGGGAGCTACTCACTGAAATGGACCTAAATGACCTCAAAAACTGAGCTGTCCAACTCTATAGTAACCAGCCACACATGGCAACTTAAGATTAAACAAGCTTTTGTAAAATTTAAGTACAGTCAATTTACAATGTCGTATTCAGCTCTGTTGAATAGCAAAGTGACTCAGTTACACACACTCACACATTCTTTTTCTATATTCTTTCCCATTAGGGCTTATTTATAATGCTATATATAGGACCTTGTTTATCCATTCTGAAACAAAAATTATAAATTCAGTTCGTCACTTATAGTAGCCACATTTCAGGTGTTTGATAGCCCCACATGGCTAGCAGTAGCTGCTATATTAGCAGACAGAAAGAACATTTCCATCATCACAGAAAGTTCTATTGGAAAGGACCACTCAAAAGGACCTCAGCAAATGGGTAAAGGGCCCCTGGAAAAGGGAGCAGGAGAAACAAGGCAGAAAAGGGGAGGGGCATTATTTTTCACGTGTAATCTTTTGTAGTACTTGTAGTACACATATTATTTTCTTATTCAAAAATAAACATTTAAAAACTTTAAACACATTTTAAAACATTTATTACATAAGTAACATAAGCAAAGAAGACACTGGAATCCCCAGGGATACAGGTAAGCTACATGAATCTACAGCCTGGAGCTCTCTGCTGAAGGAAGGGAAGTCTCTTCTGGGGCAGGTGTATGAGAAACAGCAGCATCAGGGGGCTCCTAGGTGGCAGCCCCACACGCCTGATTCACACCTGGTGGTGCAGGAAGCTCCTACGTCCCTTACATTTTGATCATCTCAGCAACTTCATAATTAGAGTGATTAATAGTCCCATTTATTTTAGTTTCCTGAGGCTCCCACAACCCATGACCACAAACAAGGTGACTTAACATGACAGAAACCCATTCTCTCGTGGTTTTGGAGGTCAGAAGTCCAAAATCAAGGTGTTGGCGGGGCTAGCTCCTTCTGAAAGCTCTTAGGGAGAATTGCATCCATGCCTCTCTCCCGTTTCTCTGGCTGCTGACAATCCTGGCTTTTCCTGGGCTTGCAGAAGCATCACTCTGGCCCTGCCTCCATGTTCCCATGGACTTCTCCTCTGGGTGTTTCTGTGTCTCAAATCGCTTAAACATCTGTGTCTTATAAGAACACTCATCATTAGTTTGGGGGCCTCCTCTAAATCCTGGATGACCTCATCTCAAGATCCTTAATCATGTCTGCAATGACCCTATTTCCATGTAAGGTCACATTTACAAGGATCAGCGGTTAGGACTTGGCAGGACTCCGTGTCTGCAGAAGCTGCAAAATGCTTTCTCATTTATAATGTGGCCCTTTCCTCAATGCAGGTTGAGTAAGTATATCTACTAAAACAAAATATTTTAATCCTGGACAGAAACCCGCAAACAAAGTATAAAGGTGATATATGATTAATATTAGAATATAGAAAGTGTAAAAGTGAAAAGTTGAAAAATGTAGTATCATAAATATCCTGAAAAAGCCAAGGCTGCTATATTTCAATAATTATTAGACGAAGTAGATTTCAGGAGAAAATTTTGCTCATAAAAGGACATTTTAAAATCCATTAAACATTTTTAATTTATTCCTAATTGAAGATAATTGCTTTACAATATTGTGTTGGTTTCTGCCGTACATCAACATGAGTCTGCTATAGGTGCACATGAGTCCCCTTCTCCTTGAAACTCCCTCCTATCTCCCACTCCATTCCACCCCTCTGGGTTGTCATAGAGTCCTGGTTCGAGTTCCCTGAGTCACGGAGCAAATTCCCACTAGTTGTCTATTTTACACATGGTAGTGGATACGTTTCCATGCTACTATCTCCCTTTGTCCCACCCTCTCCTTCCCCCACCCCATGTCCATAAGATTGTTTTCCTCATCTGCGTTTTCTTTGCTGCCCTGCAAATACGTTCATCAGTGCCATCTTTCTGGATTATATATATATATATATGGATTAATCTATGATACTTGGTTTTCTCTATCTGACTGACTTCACTCTGCATAATAGGCTCTAGGTTCATCCATCTCATTATCCCTGACTCAGATCCATTCCTTTTTATGACTGAATAATATTCCATTGTATATATGTATCATAGCTTCTTTATCCATTCATCTGTTGATGGACATCTAGGTTGCTTCCATATCCTAACTGTTGTAAATAGTGCTGCCATGAACATTGGGGTACATGTGTCTTTTTCAATATTAGTTTCCACAGGGTATATGCTTAGTAGTGGAATTGCTGGGTCATACGGTAGTTTTGTTCTTACTTTTTAAAGGAGTATTCATACAGTCTTCCATGGTGGCTATATCAATTTACATTTCCATCAAGAATCCATATTGAAAATGACTATACTACTAAATGCAATCTACAGATTCAGTGCAATCCCTATCAAATTACCAATGGCACTTTTCACAGAACTAGAACAACAAATTTCACAATTAGTATGGAAACACAAAAGACTGAACTGCCAAAGCAATCTTGAGAAAGAAGAATGGAGCTGGAGGAACCAACCTTCCTGACTTCAGACTATACTACAAAGCTACAGTCATCAAGATAGTATGGTATTAGCACAAAAGCAAAAATATAGGCCAATGGAACAAGATAGAAAGTCCAGAGATAAATCTGAACACCTGTGGGTACCTTATCTTTGACAAAGGAGACAAGAATATACAATGCAGAAAAGTGGTGGTGGGAGAACTAGACAGATTTGTGTAAAAGAATGAAATTAGAACACTTCCTAACACCATACACAAGATACACTAAAAGTGGATTAAGGTTAATTAATTTAGATTAAGACTTGGTGTAAGACCAGAAACTATAAAACTCTTACAGAAGTAAGTTTTGATTGGCCCTACCTGGCCTCCCTCTACTCTGCCCTCCTGTCTTCATACCAGGGACTGCAGGTCCTTTTGTCATTCCTGGATTTATATTTGAAAAAGTTACAAAGCAGAAACCTGCCACTTTCTATTCAAGGACTCCCAGTAATTGCTTCGTGTTTATTTTTGTTTCTCCTACCATTCTAAACCTGCCTATAGAATTTAATGATCCTTTAAAAACTGTTCTTGAGAGCACCAGCACCAACACTGTAGATCTTTCACATACTGGCTTTTGCTGATTTTTCCACTTCTACCCCATGTTGTCTGAAACTCATTCTTATTTTTCCCCCCTTTTCTTCCTGATCAGAAGTTGGAGGGACCAGTCAAGCTCCGGACAGTTCGAGAAGCACCGACAGACTGTGTCTGCCCCCCAGGTAAGTGAATGTTCAATCCTTGCTGGCCCCTGACTTCTAGAGACCTGGCCTTCTCTCTCCTGTCTGCTCAAAACTGCCAAAGCCATGGTCAAGAGAATCATCTCAGGTTTCAGTCTATGGTACCCTGTGGATCATCCTTTCTTCCTACATCTTTGGCAGTAGGTGTGTCATAAATATTCCGGCAAAATTAACTGACTTGTTTAGATAAGTACAGTGGTATTGGTGGAGGAGCTAAAAACTCTTTGAGATGATTAATGATAAAGGCTCAATGCTAGGAAAGTAGCAGCCACCCCTTTTTAAAGATGGAGAAAAAAAAGATGGAGAAACAAGCATGGACCATCCACACAGTGTTAACATTGTGTTCTTAGCTCTGTTTCCAACATAAGGGGGAAGATAGAGGGAATAATGGTAGAGGAAGAGGAAAGGAGCTGTAAACATGGTCTGATTTGTTCAAATAATCATGTCTGTTGGATTTTGGGGGTATAGACCAGGATGGCTGTGACTAGAAATGATTTGTTGGTTCCTAATCCATGTGACTCAAATCCTGATCCATATTAGTTCTTCTGGTTGTCCTTATTAGAGCTCTGCACATATTATGATTGAGAATTTAGGGTGTAGTCCCAGCCCCACTGTGTTCAGGGTGTAAACTAATCCTCTCATAGAACAGTGTATAATACCAGTGAGTGAGTGAAAAATCATAACATTTCCCAGACATCTCACCATGCCAGACAAGGTGAGAGGACACAGGAGCTGAACCCTGGTGCCCTATTCCTTGCTATCATGCCTTCCATTAGACAAATTGCCTGGGGTTTCTGAAGCCATTTCACCTGGTCCAGAAACTAAGCTTACCGATGGTTCTTATCTCCAGGTTGGGAGATGCCCTGAGATTTGTACAAAGGTGGACCTGCGCTATGGAAATTCAGTCTTTGGGAGCCCAGAGGGAGTTGAGCTTGAGCTAGTCTTTGATAGGAACTCTGAGAAGGAAATGGCAATCCACTCCAGTTTTCTTGCCTGGAAAACCCCATGGACTGAGGAGCCTGTCAAACTATAGTCCGTGGGGTCTCAAAGACACCACTGAGTGACTTCACTTTCACTTTCTTTCTGAGATTTTAATAGGATAGAAAAGGACATGATAAGTAATGACATCATAAGCAGATCAGGAAGTCAGAAGTTGCAATTCAATGGGGGAAAAAATTTCAGTTCCATCAGTGAATTTCTGGCTGATCTGCAAAATGTGTAAAATAATCCCTTTGTTCCTTCCCTGTTCTTTCTGAGTATTGTATGGATGTAAATCGTGTGAATTATGTAGATGAGATTTTTAAAAACTAGGAGTCACTGGAAATTCCCTGGTGATCCAGTGATTTGGTCTCATCTCTCTTACTGCTGAGGGCCTGGGTTCAATCCCTGGTTGGGAAACTAAAAGCCCACAAGCTGAGCAGTGTGGCCAACAACAAATAAACCTGGGGGTCACAGTGCATTTATGAGACTTGAAATCAGTTATGTGGGTTGTAGCCAGTATTCTGAAATTTTGAACTAGCAGAGACTGGAATAAAAAATATTGAGGTTTTTGTTTCAGCTATTTATATTTGCAATTGCCAGTGTGAAATGGGTTCCTTGCTGTGGGTTGCTGACTGAAAGTTTGAAAATCATCGATACAGATGATAGATGGAGAGGGAGAAGGGAGGCAGTGAGGGGACATGGAGCCCCCAAATATATCCAAACCAGGTCCAAATCTTGGTCAGCCATTCACTGTTTGTATCAGTAAATGATTCCAATACTGGAGTGGGCTCTGCAGGCTATTTTGACATTGTGGAGGAAATACAGGTCAAAGGCCAGGACTCGGAGACAGTCTTGTGTCTTGTCTTCCCCCAAGGACTCCTGACCCACCAAGAAGGTCTCTTGTATGAGCATGGAGGCTGAAAGCCGGTCAGAACCATGGTGACCTGCCCTCCTCTCCGGGCATCACTGTGCTGCTGTTCATTGTCTGGGGGGCTTGGGGCTGTACCCAGGCCACCCTGGAAGGTGAGGCCAGCATAGCCCAGGGGGTGTGGCGTCACAGCCTGTCAGGCCCCAGTGCACACCCATGTCCACATCTGCTTTTTCTCTCCTGTCATCTTGAACTGGAGGATTGATCTGAGCTCTTCAGACTAGAACCTTTTATCAGTGTGAAACCCCATAGGCCAGCACATTCACCTCTGCCACGAGAAGCACAAAGACCTTTTCCTCCAATACCAGACGCCTTAACTCATTCCCTTTCTCTCTGGCTCTGATCTGCCCTCCAGAATTTTGGCATCTGGACATGGAGCCACCCCTGTAACTTGGATCCCCATCTCATTTGAGATGCCCACAGATCTCCCGGGCCCAGTTCCTTCCCACGGCTCAGGGGACAGTGTAGTCTTTTGTCAGATCCTAGGATGCAGCAGGCAGATAAGCCAGGCCAGAGAAGGGGGCGGCTCTTCTGTGTGTATTGACCATTGTGAAGTGGGTGCTCGCGGAGCTCTGAGGCTGAAAGGAGGGGTAGGCTTTGGACTGGAAGGTCAAGATTCTTCTCTTACTCGAGTCAGTGGTGGGATGAGTGACTGAACTGTGCTCTGAACTAGCCCTGTGACCTCAGGCAAGCGAGAGGCCCTTGAACTCTTTGTCTATAAAACAATATAGCCCAGAGAGATGGTATGGGGAGGGAGGTGGAAAGGGGGTTCAGAATTGGGAACTCATACACCCGTGGCGGATTCATGTTGATATATGGCAAAACCAATACAGTATTGTAAAGTAAGATTAAAATATATATATATAGCAGAGGTTGAATTGTGTCCCCTCCAGAAGATACGTCCCAGTCCTAACCGCTGATCCTTGTAAATGTGACCTTACATGGAAATAGGGTCATTGCAGACATGATTAAGGATCTTGAGATGAGGTCATCCAGGATTTAGAGGAGGCCCCCAAACTAATGATGAGTGTTCTTATAAGACACAGATGTTTAAGCGATTTGAGACACAGAAACACCCAGAGGAGAAGTCCATGGGAACATGGAGGCAGGGCCAGAGTGATGCTTCTGCAAGCCCAGGAAAAGCCAGGATTGTCAGCAGCCAGAGAAACGGGAGAGAGGCATGGATGCAATTCTCCCTAAGAGCTTTCAGAAGGAGCTAGCCCCGCCAACACCTTGATTTTGGACTTCTGACCTCCAAAACCACGAGAGAATGGGTTTCTGTCATGTTAAGTCACCTTGTTTGTGGTCATGGGTTGTGGGAGCCTCAGGAAACTAAAATAAATGGGACTATTAATCACTCTAATTATGAAGTTGCTGAGATGATCAAAATGTAAGGGACGTAGGAGCTTCCTGCACCACCAGGTGTGAATCAGGCGTGTGGGGCTGCCACCTAGGAGCCCCCTGATGCTGCTGTTTCTCATACACCTGCCCCAGAAGAGACTTCCCTTCCTTCAGCAGAGAGCTCCAGGCTGTAGATTCATGTAGCTTACCTGTATCCCTGGGGATTCCAGTGTCTTCTTTGCTTATGTTACTTATGTAATTAAATGTTTTAAAATGTGTTTAAAGTTTTTAAATGTTTATTTTTGAATAAGAAAATAATATGTGTACTACAAGTACTACAAAAGATTACACGTGAAAAATAATGCCCCTCCCCTTTTCTGCCTTGTTTCTCCTGCTCCCTTTTCCAGGGGCCCTTTACCCATTTGCTGAGGTCCTTTTGAGTGGTCCTTTCCAATAGAACTTTCTGTGATGATGGAAATGTTCTTTCTGTCTGCTAATATAGCAGCTACTGCTAGCCATGTGGGGCTATCAAACACCTGAAATGTGGCTACTATAAG
>SJYC01124790.1:0-25607 GCA_006408675.1 Madoqua kirkii | reverse complement strand
TCATCCTCTGTCGTCCCCTTCTCCTTCTGCCCCCAATCCCTCCCACCATCAGAGTCTTTCCCAATGAGTCAGCTCTTCGCATGAGGTGACCAAAGTACTCGAGTTTCAGCTTTAGCATCATTCCTTCCAAAGAAATCCCAGGGTTGATCTCCTTCAGAATGGACTGGTTGGATCTCCTTGCAGTCCAAGGGACTCTCAAGAGTCTTCTCCAATACCACAGTTCAAAAGCATCGATTCTTCGGTGCTCAGCCTTCTTCACAGTCCAATTCTTACATCCACACATGACCACTGGAAAAACCATAGCCTTGACTAGACGGACCTTAGTCAGCAAAGTAATGTCTCTGCTTTTGAATATACTATCTAGGTTAGTCATAGCTTTTCTTCCAAGGAGTAAGCGTCTTTTAATTTCATGGCTGCAGTCACCATCCACAGTGATTTTGGAGGCCCCCAAAATAAATTCTGCCACTGTTTCCACTGTTTCCCTATCTATTTCCCATGAAGTGATGGGACAAAATGCCTGCTTCTTTACATGACTGGTAATTTGTAAATAAATGGCAAACATAATAAATCTTATCTTTTGCATGTTGGATATTTTTTGTGTTCCTAGAAATGATTCTGTGCTTTATCCTGGGCTAGGCTAGAGCACTCTTCACTCTGACCCTGTCTAGGGGTCTTCCCTGGGCCTCAGTTACCTTCCCCACGTGCAGGTGCTGACTGATGTTTTGCTAAATAGGAGGGGCCCCTGTGGGTCTCCAGAGTTCTGTCTCTGTGCAAATTTCCCCTTTCAGCTTGTTTTTCCTGCAAAATCCAGCTGCCTTGGTCTCCCAGCTCTCAGCTCTGTCTCTTCAACACAAGGAGTCTACCAGTCTCCTCCAGGTTTCCCTTCCTGTGTCATATCCTAGAAACTCTCTCAAGGCAAGAAGCTAGAGCAGTCATAGCGCTTTGTTCATTTGGTGCCCATCTCTCAGGGAAAACTGCCCTTCATTTCTTAATGTTCAGTGTCTTGCAAACCATTGTTTGCTGTAGTTTGTCTGGTTTCTTGGTTGTTTCAGGCAGGGGGTAAATCTAGTCCATGCTACTCCATCTCAGCTGGAAGTAGAAGCTCCCTCACTAGTGACAAATGAATCTTCACAACTCAGTTCAAATATCATCTCCTTCAGGCAGCCTTCTCTGATGGCCCACAGACCAGGTTAAGCACTCCTGCTATGCCCCATCCCCACCCCACCCCAATCCCAGCCACAGTGCTTCTGTCTTAGTTCTTATCAATCTGAATTGTTGTTGTTTATTTGCTCACCTCCCACGTGGCAATAGTGATGAAGAACCCACCTGCCAACGCAGGAGACATAAGAGACATGGATTAGATCCCTGGGTCAGGAAGATACCTTGGAGTAGGAAATGGCAACCCATTCCAGTCTTCTTGCCTGGAGAATCCCTTGGACAGAGGAGCCTGGTGGGCTGCAGTCCATGGAGTCACACAGCGTCTGAAGCAATTTCAGTTCAGTTCAGTCACTCAGTCATGTCTGACTCTTTGCAGCTCCATAAACTGCAGCACACCAGGCTTCCTTGTCCATCACCAACTCCCAAAGCTTGCTCAAACTCATGTCCATCGAGTCAGTGATGCCAACCAACCATCTCATCCTCTGTTGTCCCCTCATCTTCCTGCCTTCAATCTTTCCCAGCATCAGGGTCTTTTCTAGTGAGTCAGTTCTCCAAAGTATTGGAGTTTCAGCCTCAGCAACTAGGCACCAGTTAGACTATAGTTTCCTAAACATAAAGATCTATGTCTTTCTAGACTTTATCTGGCACAGAACAGGTGCTTGAGGAATGCTGAGATTTTTGAATGTGTCTTACCTCCAGAAGACTGAAACACCATGTTCAGGGAGGTTCCTCTTGTGTACAATCAGACATGGGAGATGGGGAAGTTTCATCTAGAAAGGTGTGGATGTAAGGTACACCTGTGTCCCCAGGGGCAGGACACTTGTTCTTATCTTCAAGAAGTTAGAGTTGGTAGCCAGTTAAACAACAGTACACCAGGGGCTTCCCAGGTGGTGCTGGTGGTTAAGATCCTGCCTGCTAATGCAAGAGACATAACAGATGAGGGTTTGATCTTTGGGTTGGGAAGATCCTCACGGACAGAGCCTGGCGGGCTACAGTCCATAGGATCGCAAAGAGTTGGACATGACTGAACCAACTTATCACAGCACAGCACACACCCTAGAGGCATTTCAGATACAGAGGGAGCAGGCAGGACCAGGGAGACATCTACACAAGGGCTAAGCTCCCCAAGGAAGCAGGGAGTCTGTCTCAGAATGAAATGCCTACGCATCCTTATTGTTGTCAAGTCACTCAGTCGTGTCCGACTCTTTTCAATCCCATTGTCTGCAGCACGCCAGGCCTTCCTGTCCTTCAGTATCTCCTGGAGCTTTCTCAAACTCATGTCCACTGAGTCGGTGGTGTCATCCAACCATCTCATCCTCTGTTGTCCCCTTCTCCTGCTGCCTTCGATCTTTCCCAGCACCAGGGTCTTTTCTGCAGCCTTGTGGTCCCTCCAAAACCCCCAGCTCCCCAAACCCCCAAGGTTCTGGAGAAGACCCCATCCCACCCCAGCCCAGGCATTAGGGAGTAAAGCAGTTTGCAAACTAAAGGGATTTGAAGTCTGCACTTGGTGAGTGGAAAAAAAAAAACCACCTCACTCTTTTACAAAGAATGAAAAGGCTTCCCCCACCCTCCCTTTCCTTTCCCTTCAATGATAGCATTTCCATAAGAGAAACTGCTTGATAGGCCTGTTCCCTTTAAATTATTTTCTAACGATCCAGGCAGTCGCACGCGCAGGCTGCCTCTCCTTGGCTCACCTTTCCTTTCAATTACTTTCCTTCTTAAGCTGAACAATGGCAGCGTCACGGCCCCTCCTTGCTGGGACTGCTGCAACTCAGCGCCTCTGCGGCCGGGTGCCCAGGCTGGGTTCCGGCTTTGTTCCCCTGACCAGACGGCCGCTGTTTCATCTTCCCGTCTCCCCTTTCTGTGCCATTTAAACTTTAACCTGGTAGTAACTTTGCTGCCTTGATTCCTGATTCAAAGGCTGGCAGATGAAAAGCCCTCCCCTTGGATGTGGCTTGAAAACTTCATTCCCAGTCTCTCTCTGTCTTTGAACTGCCTTGGAGCCTTTTTGCCCAAGCCGTTTTATTCTCCCTGGGCCTCGAGCTTTCAGGCCTGGGGGCTCGGGAAAGGCAGCAACAGGGGCTCTCAGTTGGGGCCCAAGAGGACCCCAAGTGCCCAGAGTGGACAACTCCTGTGCCCCACTGCACACACCACTTCCCCCTACCCCTGAGAGCCAGGAGTCTGGTTCAGGAGACCGTCTCTGGCCTTTCCGGGCCCAGTCCCTGCCTTCACCCAGCCCTCCCCCATCTCAGCTTCCCTTCACAAGCCCCAGACCCACAGCACTTCAAGGCTTCTAGCCCCAGGTGGGTCCTCCAGAAACTTTTTCCTTTTCAATGCCAGGCAGGCCACTTGCTGTTTCAGATATCGGGCAAGGCACAATGACAGAATTCTGCTATCACAGAAAAATTCAGATAATCAAGACCAAATTCGACAGTGGGAAAATGAACCGGAGAGAGTGTTAGAAGTAAACCCCAGAGCAGACCTAACTTCTCCTCCTCCAAGCAGGCTCTACACAGCCAGGTGGTGGCTGCGTCGCTCAAGTCTCAGATGGATTTCCTTTTGTTAGATGCTCAGCCGTCTTGTTTGTCTACAAGGACAGTTTCCCCACCATCCTTATATCTGCTGACGGAAGGAAAGAACAGTAGAGTGGGTTGAATCTTGGCCATAAAATCAATATGTCCACATCCCTCCACTCCTGGAATCTGTTAACTGACCTCATTTGGTGAAAGGCTCTTTGCAGACATAATAAAGTTAAGGATCTTGAAATGAGGAGAGCATCCTGGATTAGTCAGTTGCACCTAAATACCTTTTTGAGAGACACACAGAGGAGAAGAGGAGCCCATGTGATCTCGGAGGCAGAGAGTGGAGCAACGTGGCCACAAGTCAGGAAACACCCGCGGCCACCAGAAGCAGGAAGAGATAAGGAATGAATTGTCCCCTGGAGCCTTCAGAGGCAGCACAGCCCTGCTGACACTCTGATTCTGGACTTCTGGCCCCTAAACTGTGCAAGAATAAATTCCTGTTGTTCTAAATCACTCAGCTTGTAGGGGCTTCCCAAGTGGCTTAGCGGTAAAGAATCCACCTGCCAATGTAAGGAGATGCGTGTTCACTTTGGGAAGATCCCCTGGAGGAAGAAATGGCAACCCACTCCAGGATTCTTACCTGGAGAATCCCATGGACAGAGGAACCTGGTAGGCTGCAGTCCATGGGGTCACAAAGAAAGAGTTGGACGCAGCTGAGAACACATGCAAAAAAAAAAAAAAGCTGATAGTAATTTGTTACAGCAGCTTCAGGAAACTGATATAGTATGCAAAGATGTGGAAGGAAATTTTCATAGGTTTTCACCACGATTTGGTGCTATGGGGGAAATATGCTGGGGGACTCCCTCTTCTTCCTTAGCGTGTGACCATCTTTACCTGCAACTCCACACAGCCAGCCTGAGGGTGAAGGCAGGACAGAGGTGGAAAGGGCCTACACAAGCCGTGGCAGGAATGGACAATGATACAAGCTAGACTGGGATCTTAAAGGGACAACTTGAACCGAAATCACATATCCCAGTGGAAACGGGACATACTGGGTTTCGGGTAGGCCAGAAGCCCACCTGCATGATGATTTACAGTAAAGAACCTGCCTGCAATGCAGGAGAGTAAGACAGGACTGGGTGACTAACATTTGAATAGAATTCCTTCCTAAGGGAGAACCAGAGAGCCTAGCTTACCGAGGCTTGAGCATGGGGGTAGCGAGGGGGCCAGAATTCTAGTCTTTGGCTTGTAAGTTTTTCTCCTGACCATGCCCCACTCCCAGATTCAAGTTCCAAACTGGGATCAAGAAAAGCTGTCCACAAAAACTGAATAAATGGTTTTTATTGAAACTTAAGTAAGACATCAGAACCAATGACAGAGAGCAGTAGAGACTGGGGTAAAAGGAAATTGTCCCCATTGCAGGTCAGGGCTAGGACTCCAACATGTGAGAAGACTTCAGCAGCTCAAGCTCAGCCCATCGGCATTGGAGACGTAGGCTGAGGGGTGGCCGAGAGGCCAGCAGACAGGATGGCCCAATTGAGGTGGTTGGACTCTGCAAAGGATCTAAGGTGTGTCCGGCTGACACCATGGTGATTAAAAAGGACCTTGGAGGCACAGAGGACAAGGCACTGGAGAGCAGGGCTTCCAGATGCAGGACCAGGTCTCTCCAAACAGCTTCTCAGACATGACCCAATGCGTAATGGAGAGTCCTATGCCATGTGGCTTGTGAGCCCCCATGACACAGCCTGAAAGGACCCCGAGATACCTGAGTGACAGTTTGACTGGCTTCTGGCAGACGCAGGTCACATCACTCATCAGCAGCATCAGTTCGAACCAGAGCTGCTCCCTTTAGCCATGCTGAGGAACACCCTGCGGTCCTCAGGTGTATATCGGAGTCACTTGGGAGCTTTTAAAAGAGACTCATCCCAGGGTCCTGCCCCCACCAATGACACAGGGATCTAGGGACAAGACCAAGACTCGAATTGTTCAAAGCTGCCCAGGAGAGGCCATGGTGCAGCCAGTGTTGAGAACCCCTCCTTCCTGGAGCCCTCTGCCTACCCAGACAGGAAGCAGTCACTCCTCAAATCCCGGCCTGCCAAGGCTGAGCCCCCATGTTGTTCTGGGCCTGAATGGATGTGGGGAGAGACAACCCCCACTAGGACTTTACCTGCAACTCCACACAGCCAGCCTGAGGGTGAAGGCAGGACAGAGGTGGAAAGGGCCTACACAAGCCGTGGCAGGAATGGACAATGATACAAGCTAGACTGGGATCTTAAAGGGACAACTTGAACCGAAATCACATATCCCAGTGGAAACGGGACATACTGGGGTTCGGGTAGGCCAGAAGCCCACCTGCATGATGATTTACAGTAAAGAACCTGCCTGCAATGCAGGAGAGTAAGACAGGACTGGGTGACTAACATTTGAATAGAATTCCTTCCTAAGGGAGAACCAGAGAGCCTAGCTTACCGAGGCTTGAGCATGGGGGTAGCGAGGGGGCCAGAATTCTAGTCTTTGGCTTGTAAGTTTTTCTCCTGACCATGCCCCACTCCCAGATTCAAGTTCCAAACTGGGATCAAGAAAAGCTGTCCACAAAAACTGAATAAATGGTTTTTATTGAAACTTAAGTAAGACATCAGAACCAATGACAGAGAGCAGTAGAGACTGGGGTAAAAGGAAATTGTCCCCATTGCAGGTCAGGGCTAGGACTCCAACATGTGAGAAGACTTCAGCAGCTCAAGCTCAGCCCATCGGCATTGGAGACGTAGGCTGAGGGGTGGCCGAGAGGCCAGCAGACAGGATGGCCCAATTGAGGTGGTTGGACTCTGCAAAGGATCTAAGGTGTGTCCGGCTGACACCATGGTGATTAAAAAGGACCTTGGAGGCACAGAGGACAAGGCACTGGAGAGCAGGGCTTCCAGATGCAGGACCAGGTCTCTCCAAACAGCTTCTCAGACATGACCCAATGCGTAATGGAGAGTCCTATGCCATGTGGCTTGTGAGCCCCCATGACACAGCCTGAAAGGACCCCGAGATACCTGAGTGACAGTTTGACTGGCTTCTGGCAGACGCAGGTCACATCACTCATCAGCAGCATCAGTTCGAACCAGAGCTGCTCCCTTTAGCCATGCTGAGGAACACCCTGCGGTCCTCAGGTGTATATCGGAGTCACTTGGGAGCTTTTAAAAGAGACTCATCCCAGGGTCCTGCCCCCACCAATGACACAGGGATCTCTGGACAAGACCAAGACTCGAATTGTTCAAAGCTGCCCAGGAGAGGCCATGGTGCAGCCAGTGTTGAGAACCCCTCCTTCCTGGAGCCCTCTGCCTACCCAGACAGGAAGCAGTCACTCCTCAAATCCCGGCCTGCCAAGGCTGAGCCCCCATGTTGTTCTGGGCCTGAATGGATGTGGGGAGAGACAACCCCCACTAGGAGGCAGAAGTCACTTGAAGCCTGCTTCTGCATAAGCCCAAGAATTACTAATGAGCCTGCAGAGTCGTTAGGCAGAGGACAGAGTTTCCAGTAGTAACATCTAAACCCCATTTAATTCATTAATTTACAGTCAGTGGCAACCCACTCCAGTACTCTTGCCTGGAGAATCCCATGGACAGAGGAGCCTAGTGGGCTGCTGTCGATGGGGTCGCACAGAGTTGGACATGACTGAAGTGACTTAGCAGCAGCAGCAGCAGCAGCAGATGTAAGTTCCCTTGACGTGAGAAAGTGATGAACCATAAGCACCCATCCTCCGACCCACTTCAAGGAGGCTGAGCTTTAATTTCAGGTGGATTCAGAGAGCTCTGGGCCTTGTGATGACCATTTGACAGTGATGATTACAGGCAGCCTGGAGGGCAGGTGGCCCCTTGCTCTCCTTGTGGGAGGCATCCCCCATCCAAAGGCTCCCAGGCACCCTGCAAAGATCTAAGTCTTCTTCACCACACAGTGCCCGTGCTTTCCCGACACAACAGAGGCCCAGGCATGGCGGCTCAGAAAACTCTCTGGTCCCAAGGGAGTGATGGTGGCACCCAGCCCTCTGGAACAGATCTCCCCCTCTACCTGATGGGAGAAGTAGGGGTCCAGGGGTGGGGCTTGGACCATAGCTCCAGGCCCAGTGGCGGGGCTGTAAGGAGCTGTGTGCCAGCTGCAGAGATGCCTGTCTGTAGAGGTGGAGCCACTAGCCATCTTAGAGCAGACCTCTGTTCATGAAGGGGCCTTTCAAGAGGCCCCTTAGGAGGGCGAGCATCGAGCGAAAAGGAACCGAGGACTAGGGGAAGAGTGTGGCCACAACTCTGGGGCCTGACCAAGGCTATCCCTCCCATCCCCTACTCCTCCATCCCCACCTGCCCCACCCCGCAAGCCCCTACCTCGCATGTTGCAGACCCATTTACCCTGGTGCCAGGGAGCCAGGGAGAAGAACTGACATTTGCCCTTGAAAGCGTCGCTAAAATCACACTGCCTTGAAACTGACAGGGCCCTAGCCATGATCCCTGGCTGGAAGGGATGCTGAGAACCCCAAGGAGGCTCACCTCAAGAAAGTCTGGACTGATGGATGAGCCTTTGCCTGCCCGGATGGTCGGGAGGGGTGGGGGTGTCAGCCTCATCATGTCCTGGACCTAATCCTGGACCAGCTGCTGGGCTTGGAGGGTGGGCTTTGAGAAGCAGGGTGGGCATGGGGCAGGGGCTAAGCCCAAGTGCTCGAACCAGAGAGGCCACACATAGGCAAAGGGGGCATGGAGCACGCTTCTCTTCTACCTGTTGGGAGCTGGCACAGTGGGGGCCTCAGCCTCGGAAGGCAGGACACAACTTCCCCCAAAACTCAGCACCTACCAGCCGAGCCTGTCCACCCAGACTGATCTGTCCTGCTGGCTTTTCTCTTTCCTCCACTGGGACCTGAGAAGACAGGTACCTTGTCCTATTTGCCAACACCTGGCACGTAACTAATGATTCATAACAGTGGATTAAACAAACGAATCAACAACGTATCTGAAAGCCGTTTCCACGTGTGGATGCACCTCGTTACTCACGTGTTCCCCACCCTGTGGATTTCCCACAGCAAACACCTCCTCTCAGCTTCTAGCCCACTCCAGGGCCGTCCCACCCTCGCTGTCTGTGAGCTCAAGGATTACAAACTAATCCTAATATGTTTGCCTGCATGAAACCTAATTAGGAAGGTAAATCTGAAAAAAAGTAAAAGGTAAAACAATATCGAAACCCAAGAAGGGTGGCCCCCGGCCCACAGAGCAGAAGAGAAGGCAGTTTGGAATTCATTCTCTGGTATCCTCCTCTCAGCTCAAATTAGGAGACAGATCCCCTCCTTCTACAGGCAGGGCCAATGAGAAAAGTGGAGGATAATTTGTTTTAAAAAACACCTGGATCTGGAATCCCAGTACATAAGGGGCTTTCAGAGAAGGCAATGACACCCCACTCCAATACTCTTGCCTGAAAATTCCCATGGACGGAGGTGCCTGGTGGGCTGCAGTCCATGGGGTGGCTAAGAGTCAGACATGATTGAGCGACTTCACTTTCACTTTTCACTTTCAAGCACTGGAGAAGGAAATGGCAACCCACTCCAGTGTTCTTGCCGGGAGAATCTCAGGGATGGCGGAGCCTGGTAGACTGCCGTCGATGGGGTCGCACAGAGTTGGACACAACTGAAGTAACTTAGCAGCAGCAGCAGCAAGGGGCTTTGGGGCCATTTTCCCTGTCTTCCTGCATCCAGGGCTTGGAGTTTCAGATTCATCAGAGGCTCTAGCAAATGGTTAGGGAGGAAAAATCTAATTCCAAGTGGCTTAAGAAAAAAAGAAAGAATGGTAGTCACGCACGTGAGTTTATGTGTTTGTGTGCTTGTGTGTGTGTGTGTGTGTGTGTGTGTGTGTGTGTGTGTATGCAGAATTCAGTGACTCTGTAACTGAAAGTCCAGGGATATGTAGGACTAGCTGAATGCAGTGACTTGAAGAACTCTCCTTTCCCCACCTGGCCATCATGTCGTCCAGTCAGTCTGTCTACAAACCGTATCCCTTACAGCAACCAGCTTCTACCTTCCCCACTTTGTGGCCAGTGGCAGTGAGGGCATCTTTTCTACACTGTGGAAAGTGGTGATTGGCCCGATTAGCCATCATGTCGTCCAGTCAGTCTGTCTACAAACCGTATCCCTTACAGCAACCAGCTTCTACCTTCCCCACTTTGTGGCAGTGGCAGTGAGGGCATCTTTTCTACACTGTGGAAAGTGGTGATTGGCCCGATTGGCTTCTCTTGTGCCATGTGGACATCCATGAGCCAATCATATGGTCAGAAGGATTTGATGCTGCGATTGATCAGCCCTGGGTCACATGTTCCACTCCTGGAGACAATGGGTAACATTCAGCCCACAAGTAAGAGAGAGTGTGGTTCCCCAAAGGAAGATAAGCAAAAAGAGTATGTTTGATTCCACAAATGGGAAAAGAGGCTGCACAATCAATGGGAGATGTCCACCATCAATTTGAATAGTGAGAAGGAGATGGAAGCCTTTAAAGTTCAATGAGCAGGACAGATAAAGACCTGGAGGTGGGAAATGAGCCACATGGGTTGGGCTGAGAGCAGAGAGGTGGGTTGATTGGAGAAGAGGGCTCCAAAATATAAATTCAGAGCTATCATGGTGTAGGTTTCACAGGCACATAAGCAGAGATGTTCCTGGGGCTCCAGAGCTGGATTTTGAAAGAAGCATCTGAATATCTTCACTTTAGGGAGCACTAAAATGATGTGTCAGCTTTATGTTCTGCTTTCTGGGGGTAATAAAAAGTAAGTGGAAAAAAAAAGGGAGGGGAAGCAAGAGACAGACCATCTGATGTCTAGCAAGTGACAAAGTTCTTACTGTGCGTGCATTCCCCAAAACCACACCTACTTTGGGTTTCCTGGGGCAGCTGTGCTTACAAAAGATAACTTCAGGATAGAGTGGAGAAGAGCCTTGGGCTCTAGGGCACTAGCGATTGGTTAAGTTGAGGGACAACTTTCCAGGAATGGGCTTCTAAGGACCACTCTTAATTCAGTTCAGGGGCATTTATTATGTACCTAGTGTGTGCAAAACATTTTCCAGGTGGTGCAGTGGTAATAAAGAATCCACCTACCAATGAAGGAGACTCAAGAGATGGGGTTCCATCCCTGAGTTGGAAAGACCCCCTGGAGTGGGAAATGGCAACCTGCTCCAGTATTCTTGCCTGGAAAACTCCATACTAACATGCAGTGTGCAAAACATGAGCTGTGTCCCCTCGTGTCAATGGATAAGAGAAACTTCACTTGGCCTCTGAACTATGGGAAAGTCAAGTCCATCACGACCATGTCACATATCATGTGACACCATCACTTTTGCCTATAGATCCATCTCATCTTTAATCCCTACACGGGTGGAAATGTCCCCCATTCCTCTGGAGGTCTCCCGTGCCTGACCCAGTGCCCTGTACATAACAGCCACTCAATCTTTCAATCCTTTAATGAATCAGTGAAGGAATGAGTTTCTCAACAATAATGGACATGATAAAGAGGATTAGCATCAAGTAAAGAATTCTACAAACCCAGTGATCCTTCACTGATGGTAAGTTGTTTGTTGAAAACTGCTGTGTACTCTACTGGAAACACAGCAGAGTATTAGAAACAGAGAGCACTCTCTCCTGGAGCTTACGCTGCAGAGGGTATAGCCATCCCCATCTACAGATGAGAAAACTGAGGTTCCAAGGGATTAAGACTTATGATCATGAGTGCACAGCTAGGAAAATGGGGAAGCTAGCACCTACCAAAGTTGGATTCTGTTTTGTATCTTCCTGCTTCCAAAGCCAAACCAAACCCACACTTCTTGCATCTCTGAGTAAAATAAAAACTGAATTCAATCATGCAACTATGGAAGAAAGTGTGATTACTACTTGTCTGGGTTGGAGGAGATGAAGGAAGATACCCCAGAGCAGGTGGCACTGAGCTGACTCTTGAGGGATGGAGTAGGCTTCTGGCATGAGGAGAGGGTGTGGAGAAGGGCCCAAGGATGGGGGCAGGGTCAGTAAAGATTCAGAATGGGGAAGGTGCAAGGTGAGGCAGGCCACCAGCTGGCACTTTGAAAGGCGCAGATGCTGAAGCAGCAGATGATCTGGATAGAGAGACGAGAGTCAGCTGTCCGAGGCCTGGGAGATCAGGGGCCTGCCCTCTTATAAAGGTACCATTCTTAATCCTCCATTCTGTGCCAGGCAGGCTCTGTGCCAGACACTTCCCAGGTGTCATCTGGTAGCATTACTACTTATACTGTGCTGAGCTGCTCAGCTGTGTCCAGCTCTTTGCAACCCCATGGACGGTAGCCCACCAAGCTCCCCTGTCCATGGAATTCTTCAGGCAAGAATACTGGAGTGGGTTGCCATGCTCTCCTCCAAGGGATCTTGACAACCCAGGGAGAGAACCCATTTCTCCTACACTGCAGGCAGATTCTTTACCATCTGAGCCACCAGGGAAGCCCAGTAAGTACTTACTAAGTGCTTATTGCTATAGTCTTAGAGCACTGTTACTTATAGTATTAATAAGTACTTACTTCTATTATCTTCAAGTACAGTTGCAATTCCCACCATACATATGGGGCAGCTAAGGGTGCAAGTACCTGCCCCCGGCTGAAATTCAGGCAGCCTGTCTGCCACACGAGGTACTCTGCTGTGTGGAGAGTGGGAGTCCAGGGGAGGCAGGCGGGTGGGGCCCTGCCCCTTTCTCTATCATTCTGGCCCAGCTGGAGAAGGGCTGAAAAGGAGGCTGCTGCCCCGAGGCCCCCACCCCTTCCCAGCCGACGGGCAGAGCAAGGATGGGAAGTCGCCCACCCAGGGTCTGGCTCCAAACCTTCCAGAAACCTGCAAACATGAAACAATCCTAGATGAGAGGAGGCTTGAAAGCCACCGTTTTTAAAATAAAAGGAAATCGCATTGTAAAAGCCCTGGCAAAGATGACAAAAAAAAGAAAAAAAACTTGTTAAGATCAAAAATGCAGCCAAACCTCAAAAAAGAGGTTTGGGATAAAGGGAGGGAGCAGGGGTTTTACCTGGGAGCTTCCAAGGGGGGCTTCTGAAGCAGGTGAGGGCGGGGCGTCCCAGCCTGTGCCCAGGCAGGCCTGCCTCTCTGGCCTCCCATCCCCCCCCTTCCCTGGGCACCTTTTATGTCCCCCTCCCCCCAGGGCTGCGAAGCTGAAAACGGCGCCCAGACGCTGGACACCCATCAAGTCTTCCAACGCGAAACTCATTTCTTTCCCTTTAAACTGAGGAAACTTGGAGTCCTTTCAAGACACAGAGAATGGCAGGGATTGGCAGGGGGCCTCTTCCCATCCTTTCCCCACCTCCCAACTCCCCCGTGCAGGAGGAGGGGCACTTACGGCTCTGCCCAGAGAAAGTTTAATCTTCACCCAGGGTACCAAAGGCTGGCTTGGTGGGATGCCTGTGGTCAGAGTCACATCACCTGCTCCTCACAAGGGTCCTTCTTCTCCTCAGGCCCCTGGGGAGAAGAGGACCAGACGAGGCCCACTAAAACTCTAACTTAGGGCAGGAATTCTCTGGGCATTTCTCAGAAATATCTTTGTCATCCCAACCAGCCAAAGAGGGGGTTGGAAAGTTGGAAGGAAGAAGGTGGACACACTCCTCGAGGCCCTCCACCTGAGGCTCAACTAATCTTTCAGAGTCTCCAGCCCAGTCCAAGGGCTGGAGGGCAGACAGGAGCTCCCTTGGCCTCATGCCGAGGCTTGCACTTACTCTGAGTGCCATGGGGCAGGACAGAGGGGTCCCAGAGGACACGGGATAGGAGCTCCAGTGTGCGTCTGCTGTGAGCCATTTGGGGTTCGTTGCCATTTGGAGCTGGAGAGATGTGGCAGGGTCCCCACCTCAGGGACTTGGCTACAACCACCTACACCCTGCCCCCTGGACCATGCAGGCTGGGATTCTCATCCAGCTCCCCCCAGCCCTTGCCAGCCAGTGACCATGTGCGCATGACCACCCCTCAGCCTCCCCGGCTGGGCAGGACCAGCCCCCAGCCCTGCCTGCCATGTGCGATGATGTGAGGGTCACAAGGGGCCATTCTTGCTGGGCTCGCTGAGCCTGGGAGGGAGGCTGTGAGTAATACACATTTTCAGAGAGCTGCGGGGACAGAATGGGGCAGAAAATGAAAGCTAGAGAGAGGAGATTAGCTAGAATATCAGAGAGAGAGAGATCGGGGGAAGAGAGGGAGAGCGAGAAAGGGGTCTGGGAAGGGAGAAGGATGTGGAAGTGGGAGAGCTTTCTTCTGAGCGGTAGGGCACCAGGGTCTCGGCTCTCTGTCACTGCCTGTGCAGCCTGGGAAGGTCCCCTCCCTCCCTGTGCCTCTGTGTTCCCACCTGTAGAACCAGGGGACACACATGAATAAGTGTGAGTCACTGCCCAGGTTCCATCAGCTTTGGAGTTGGATGGGTGAGGCTGTCCCAGGTTTTGTATAACTGAAAATCAATACTATGTTGAACTAAATGAAACTGACATTTTCATGGATCAGAAATGGTCCAGTGTGGGCAATTTCATACGGTTCAGCCAAAAATAGAAACATTAATGATAATCAAGCATTACAGGGACCTTGATAACAGGGTCGATCTGAGGTCCATCAGGACAAAGACATGATGAGCTGGGTAAAAGGATCCCTAGGTTCCCTTTTAGCCCTGTCTGTGTTAAGGTATTGTGAGCCAGCCATGTGTGACACTAGTCACTAGTCACAAGTCACTCTCCCTCTGAGCCAAGTATAGATGGTTCAGCCACCCTGTTGGGTCCACAGGGCTGCTGCCAGGTAACAAAGGGGGAAGTGCCCAGGAGACTGGAGGAGTGGTCCAAATGCATGATGGGATTATCTCCATCAAGTGCAGAGTGCTCCTAACCCCACCTCATGGGCAGGCAAAATCCTGGGGGCAGCCCAAAGAGCTGAGAAACATCCAAGGTGAACAAAGGAAGAAAGCGTGAATTTGTAGAGCAAATTCACAGACCTGTATACACAGTCGCACCTGGGGACACACAAAGAAAGAGATACACACACACATATACACAGACACACTGACACACAGCCCCGGACACACTGATATGATTGTTAGTTCATTGTGGTGACCTTCAGGGTGTTCAGAAAGGAGAAGGAAAGCCAAAAGAGGTAGAGAAGCTGTAGGAAACGGTTGAAGGGGTGGCCTCACGGGACGTGAGCTAATGGTCAGGGTGGGGACTTCCCTGGTGGTCCAGGGTCTCGGCTCTCTGTCCCTGCCTGTGCAGCCTGGGAAGGTCTGTGTTTTGTATGGCTACTTTTCAGCCCTTTGGACTGTTCCCAGAATTTAGAGGCTAAGACTCCATGCTCCCAGTGCCTGGGGCCCAGGTTCGATCCCTGGTCAGGGAACCAGATCCCACAGGCCACAACTGAGAGTTCATGTGCCTCATCTAGAGATCTGGCATGCTGCAACTAAGACCCAGTGAGGCAGATAAACAAATTAAAGTGAATATTAAAAAACACAAGTCAGGGTGACAAGAAGAGCCCAGGAGATTACAGATCCAGGCAGAGGACTTGAGGAGAGACAGATCTGGGGGGAGCGGTGCTGAGAGGGAAGCAGCAGCGGCAGGGGCTGGGGAGGACTGGGAGTGGGAAGTGGCAGGGGGGGGGCACTAAGAGGCTGGAAAGAGCAGCCTGAGCACGGGGCACCGAAACTGAGGGCCAGGCTCCACGTGGCCCTAATCTGGCTTTCCCATGCTGTCCTATGTTCCGACACCCCTGGCCAGACTCCAAAGAGCCCCTGGGGACTGGGGAGCCAAAAATACAAAACAGTAAAGCAAGAAATGACAAATGAGAACAGGATTTTAATGGAAAGGGCCCCAGGGACCCCAATTTCTGCCCCCACCATGGTGTATGACCTTGAGCAACCTCTTAGCCTCTCTAACCCCCAGTACCCTTACCTACAAAATAAGAATACAAACATTTCTTTTTCAGAACCCTCTCCAGCCAAAGAGCATCAAGAATGCACACTTTGTCCAACAGAGTTGGCTTTATGAGCCAGCTGCTATGGTAGAGAATGTACATCCTTAGGCATCTCAGGAACCAGCCTTTACCAAAATTATTCTGGGACTTTGGCTCATGTTAAGTGATTTTTCAGGCTTTTTCTTTGGGTTGGATGTTGTTGGGAAATAGGGGTAGTTGAATGACTGGGTATTAATGATTCTTACCTACAAGGCAGGAGGAACCAATGAAGCTACACCTGCAATCAGCGAAGAAAGATTTTAGCCAGGACGGGGGATGTCTGGGCAGTTTTGTGGTTTGGATGGTGCTCATCTTTGTGTCCAGACATGATTACAGAGCGGTCCTGTCTTTGTTTTGACCCTCTGTGGTCTTGCCTTGATGCTGGCGTTCTGAGGACCTGTCTGTGGCCAACAGCCCAGCTGACTGTCAGGCAGCTCTTCTCTCTCTCCATTGACAGGAGGCTGATACTCAGAAACCTTAGCATGGCTTCCTCTCTGCTGGAGAGATAATGACCCGAGTCTAGCACGTAACGTAGCCTGTTCACAGGGGCTCGGAAGAGGGCAACATGGGTAGGCGTATACCAGGCTGCTTCTTCCAGCAGTTAGGGCTTGAGTCAGGTTTTTAAGGATGAGTAAGAGTTGCGAGGGAAGGCAGATGACTCCAGAAACATCAGCGAGCAGAGGTTGGACTCATCCAGTGTGGTGGGCACAGTCCATCTCTCTGCCAGAGACAGCAGCCTTCCCAGACCCTTGGTTGACTGCGGGTCTGCCCCTCCCCCACCCCAGATCTGGGTAGCACCACAGGCACGTGACCACCCCCAGCCAATCAGTGCATCACACCCGGTGGCTGTGGGACTGTGTAGGTCGGGAGTGTGTAGGTCAGGCCTGTGACTGAGCCAGTCCAATCAGAGAGCATCTCAGTGCTTTCCTGGGGATGCTGGGCATCTTTTCCAACGTTTTGGAGCCTGGAAGAATGCCATCCCAGAGCTGCTTGTGGTTATTGTGTGAGCTTGAGGGAAACACTTGCACGTGAGAGCCTTGGGCCCAGGCAGAAGAGCAGGAAAGAACCAGGAAAGAGAAAGTGCCTGTGTGGTCACCTGAGCCCCAGTCATTCCTGAAGCTGATCATCTCGGGACATTTGCTTCCCACGAGCTGGTAAATCCCCTCTGGGCTGAAGGCAGCTGGGACTGTGCTTCTGTCACTTGCACCAGAAGAGCCTAATTCATAGGCTGTTTGATTCAAGCATCCACACGAGACGCATTTCCCCATCTTCCTGTTTAGGGCCCCAGTTTCACAAATGGACCTTCCTCCAGCACCTGGCCCCCACCTTCCTGCCCTCTTGGCCATCATGCTACTTTCCAGGTCTCCAGGAAAAGCAGCCCACCTGGGCATTTGTGGAGATCTTTCTGGGTCTCTTTTACTTTAATACATCCTTGCAGCCATCCTACAAGGAGGGAGAAGGAACCCATTTAATGGATGAAAAATAAGTGTAGGCTCACAGGTCCAAGGTCCTGTAGCCAGTTAAGTGATGAGGCCACATCTGACTGATTTCAGAGGTCTGCTCATTTCACCAGGCTCCTCTCTAATGCCAGCTTCCGATCAAGTGAATTAATCCACAAGTTATCCACAAGGAATCGTCGAGTACCTATGATGGCCCCCAGGTTTGGCCATCCTCTGACACAACTCCTATTTGATTCAAGCATCCACACGAGACGCATTTCCCCATCTTCCTGTTTAGGGCCCCAGTTTCACAAATGGACCTTCCTCCAGCACCTGGCCCCCACCTTCCTGCCCTCTTGGCCATCATGCTACTTTCCAGGTCTCCAGGAAAAGCAGCCCACCTGGGCATTTGTGGAGATCTTTCTGGGTCTCTTTTACTTTAATACATCCTTGCAGCCATCCTACAAGGAGGGAGAAGGAACCCATTTAATGGATGAAAAATAAGTGTAGGCTCACAGGTCCAAGGTCCTGTAGCCAGTTAAGTGATGAGGCCACATCTGACTGATTTCAGAGGTCTGCTCATTTCACCAGGCTCCTCTCTAATGCCAGCTTCCGATCAAGTGAATTAATCCACAAGTTATCCACAAGGAATCGTCGAGTACCTATGATGGCCCCCAGGTTTGGGCCATCCTCTGACACAACTCCTAGATAAAGGGGCATAGGATTACGAAAGAGACCAGCTCACCCGCACAGGACACCTATCAGCATAACACCTGTGCCCAACCTCTGCCGTGCTGATAACAGTGGAAGGAGAGATTCGAGAAAAGGATAGAGGGTGAGAGTCTGGACCTCGCAGCATCAACAGCCCTGGTCTGGGAGTCAGGCAGACGTAGGGTCAAGCCCATCATTTCTTAGCTGTGTGGCTTAGCTTGGCTGATCCTCAGGGAGGGTGGTGGGCCCCCTTCCTCCTGGCTGTTTATCCCTGCTCCCAGCCCTACACCCAGCTGCCGTTAACCTGCCAGTGGTGGGTGCCAAGTCCTCCAGGAGGCATTTGCTGGCTGATTTCCTCCCTCCACCCTGACTCAGCTGACTCAGTAGGGCTTTAGGTGCTGATCTGATGAAGCAAGAACCCAACACAAGGACTGAGCTTGCCGTCCCCTGCAGGCCCTGCCGCACACCTGCCCTGGACCGCTCGCAGGGGCGTACAGGGGGCGGAGCTTATCGAGGGTGTTGCTCCATCAGTCCCCGAGTGTGGAGCAGGGTCTAGCTAAGAGTAAGCATTCCATACCTCTTTGCTGGATGAAACACTAATGACCCTCACCCCTGGCGGGAAGGGGCTCTGTAGTAAGATAAAGAGGCAGAGGTGTTAGCAGAGCTGCACACCGAGCTTTCCCATGAAAGCCATTGTGAAGAGGCTTTGTGTAGAGAACAGTCTTCTCTGAAGAACTTGCAGTTGCTAAAAGCAGAGAGCTGGAAAACAAGTGTCTTCAGAGGCCAGGCAGGTCCTGGAAAGGAGAGTGGGATCAGGCGTTGCCAAGGGCTGGGAGGGGGTGCTCTGGGCAGACAGAGGAGACCTGTCACACCTAACGGTATTCAAACCACAAAAACTAACCAGCAGTTATCATGCAGGCCAGTGAGAGCCACATCTGGCTTAGAGCCCCAGGGGGTGACTTCTAAATCCTGTCCCCCTCCAAGCCTCGAGGGATGCCCGCTAGCACGGTGTCTTTCGTAGGCAGGGCAGCCTTCCTGATGACACCCAGCTCCATCAGCAGCTTTCATGTTCCCCAAGAGGCCCCCACCTTCGGAGGAGGGATGTCCCACACGCACACCCATACACGCACATGTGAGCATCCAAACACCTGCCCCCGAACACAAACTAAGGGGCAGGCTCCTGGGCACCCACCCCTCTAGCCAGAGACGCCCTACTCCAGGGGGTCCTCCCTGACCACGGCCCATCACCCAGCACACCAGATCTGCCCTCCCTCCTCTGGATCTCCAAGCCACCTGCATGGACTGGTGACACCCCTCCCCTTGGGACAGGGACTCTGGGGTGGGGGTGGGGGTGTCTACAGATGACTCGGCCCTGTGCCCTCAGCACAGGCCTGGCACTGATCAGTGGCGGCCAAGTGTTTACTGAGTGCATGAGAGAGCATCAGGGAGCATCACAGAGGCAGTGCAGCGTCCTAGGTTCGAATCCCAGCACCGCCATCGTCCAGAGGCAAGACTTGAGCAAGCTGCTTAGCGCTCTCTGCCCTCTGTCTCCCTGGGTGTGAGGTAGGGGGTAATCGCAGCGCCTCCCTCACCAGTCTGCTGAACGCTACATGCAGGTTAGTTTCCTCAGCGTGCTGCAACTTCACTCTACGAAGGTAATTTCGCCACTACGGCTGCACTGGTTCCAGCTGGATGGGGAAGGAGAGAGTGAAGACAGGAAATACTTCCTGTGGCTTCTGCAGAGAGGCACTCTGGCGGTGGGGTCAGACAGCAGTCTCCCAAGTGTGCTGGCCCGGCCAGCCGGGCTCCCCCAGACTCGGTATTGACCTTCGCCTGTCCTGGGGCCCGTGGCCTCTTCCCTGAGCAGTGCATGTGGCGAGGATGGGCAGGACCCGCGGGCCAGATTGATTTTGAAATCTTGTCTCTTACACAGGAAAAGGTCATGTTTGCGGGTGGGCGTCCCGAGGCCTCTTTCCAGCGGGGTGCCCTGGCTGAGCCGCGGGACTTCCATTAACATTAACGGGGAGGGGCTGTTGGCAGAGGGCTCCGGTTGGAGGTGCTGGGAGGGCCGAGTGTCTGTCAATGTGGAAATCATTCCTAATGAAGCTGCTCAGAGAAAGCTGGGCTTTAGGGAAGGCGGGGCCGTGAGTGCAGATCCAGCCTCATCTGCCTGAGTTTGCCAAGAACAAGGAGGCTAAGAGGAGAGGACCCAGTCAAAGATCCTCGGGGTCACGCTCAGCACCAGGGTCCCCCGCACAAAGCCAGAAGAGAAGACTCTCATCCTTACATCCTCAGGCAGGGCTGCATCTGGCAGGCTGCTGAAACCTGCCTGGGGCCGGGAGCAGTGGGTCAGTGGGAGAGATCAAGGTACCACTGCAGAAAGTGGGGTACGGACCTGCCCCTTTCTGCCCCCGCTCTCCCCAGGGCGGGCCTGGGAGAGGGGCTCCCTGGAGACAGGTGTTCAGAACAACCCTCTAGGACCCTTAGGCCCTTAAGTCAGGACCAGAGAACCCCCTGGCCCTGCTCAGACCCTCACTCCTGAACACCTGACTCCCAACTGCCCACTGGGCTTGGGGTCCGTGATCAGATTCATGCCCCTCAGGGACCTCACAGAGAGCTGAGTCCAGAGCTGCCAACTGGTTGCTTACAGGCTGGATCTGGCCTGTCACTGAGTTTTGTTTGGCGTGAGGAGGATTTTAAAAAAATATTTTTAAATTAGCTTCCAACACTTCAAAGTTGGAATAGTTCACATTTTAAAAGAGGGAGATTTTAGCTTTGCTTGGAACATAAGAAGCTCTGGCTGCTCTGGGCCTGCAGCCCCACACTGCCAGCCGGCTGCCTGCTGCAGACCTGCCATGCTGCCGGTGCTCCCTCTCACCGCACTGACTCAGATCGGTGTCAGCTGCATTTGCTGCTGCACTGGCAATTGGTTTCCTCGTGACCGCTGCCTGGAGTGATGGGCGCTGGAATGCATGATCCCTGCTTGTAACTGCAGTGACAGGTTCAGAGAGGCTGACCTGCGCCTGCCTCAGGGCCTTTGCACTTGCTCTTCCCTCCACCCAGAATGCCCTTCTCCAGGATGGCCACCCAGCCACCCTCTCTTTGTGTTCAGATCTCTGCTCTGATGTCGGGGAAGCCATTGTGCCCACTCTCACCATTCCTCCTTTTGCTGTGACCCACTTTTTCCTTCATGGTTCTTGTTTCTTCTACACACATAATACACCCATCTGTTGATTTCCCCTTTGTCTCTACACCACTCCACTGTTAAAACATCAGCTCCAAGAGAACAATGACTTTGTGATTTTATTCATTGTCTTGTCTTCAGCCACTGGGTCAAGAAGATCCCCTAGAGAAGGAAATGGCAACCTACTCCAGTATTCTTGCCTGGAGAATCCCCATGGACTGGTGGGCGACAGTCCATGGGGTCACCCAGAGTTGGACATAACTGAGTGACTAACACTTTCAGTTTCAGCCCCTGGGTAGGACTTGGTACTTGGTAGGCATCCATTTGAATGAATGAAAAGGAAGAAAAATCAGATGTGAGGCTAGATGCCAGATGGAGAGCCTTGATGGAGAGCCTTGAATGCCAGTCTGAGGAGCAGGAATGGGGAAGGCTCCTGGTCTGCAGGCAGCAGTCACAGGGTGGGGTTAGCATGCTCAAAGACCTTCCCTGGGACCCGCCTTTCAGGTATTAATGTGGCCCTCAAGGGTGCTGCATTTCCATATGAGGCACATACTCCATGTAACAAGAGCCAGGAGGTAGCCAGAAACTTGGGGAGGCAAAGGCCATGAGCCCTGCCCTCAGGGGGCTTCGGTATGGTTGGGAAAGGAAAAAGGCAAGGACCTCAACGGGGTGGGAGGGAGAGGAGATGGAAGGAGAGAATTCCCACTAGACTGCAACCTCTGTCAACAAAGGTCCCCTAAATCAGTCAACAAAGATTTTTGTGCACCTACTATGTGCCAGGACCCTGATCCAGTGGAGCTCAGCCTGGCGATGGGACAGGCATTGTGCCTCAAACACATATGTCACCAAATACAAGTGGAGGGGGGCTTTGAGAAAGGAACGAGGCTTTGAGGGCCTCTGTCTTGCTCCTCACTGTGTGAGCACACAGGAGATGCTCACATTGGTTTTCTAAATAAAGGCAAGACTCTCCTGTAGAGCCGCTGAGAGGAGGGAGACCCTGCGGAACCACAGGAAGGGCACTTGAAGGAGACGGAGGTGAGAGGTGGCAGAGTGGGAGAATGCCCCTGCCCCAGGATGAGGGACTTGCTGTTCCCTGCCTGGGACACCACAGCGGGTGATGGGTGCTGGCCGCTAGGCCACAAGGAAGGGTCTCCTTGAGAAAAGGGGGGCCCTTTCTCCTTTTCAGGAATGTGCGCTGCCCCTACGCCGACCCCAGGTGGGCCGGGAGCCACTCGGTCTGCCATTTTGATGCTCTCGGCAGGACCAGGATGCTGTAAACACCCATACGCGACTCTCCTGCAGGGTCTCTGGGTTGCCAGCAATCACGGCCATCTGCTCGCATGGCACCGGGCCCAAGCCCAGCGCCCAGGGAACTGTGCCAGGCAGCGATTGGTTCGGAGGCGTGCCCCCTAAACCGGGCGGGGGGCCTCCACTTCTGAGGGGCCCTGGGGGAGCAGCAGAAGAACAAAAGACAGATTTCCCTCTCCTTAGAAAAGAAAAGATCGGTTTCACTTGAGACTTAGCACAAAACCAGGAGCAGGGGAAGAAACGGAGAAGAGTCTCTGTGAGGGCCTGACTACTCACAGGCTGCCGCGGCACGGCTCAGAGTCGCCGCGTGACGGGAGAGGCACCAAGGGTTCGCTCCATCTTTAAAACATCCTTTGAAAGTCTCAGGCACCCCATCCTCCAGCCATTCCCACGGCCTAGCCACAGAAGGAGGAAGGCCAGTGAGGAAGCTACAGATGTTATAGCCCTGGACTGGGGGCCGGGACCTGAGATCCCACGCAGCTGGGTTATCGGGGGCTGTGTGGCTTTGGAAAGTGCACTGAGCCTGAGTCCCTGTAAAACAAAGGCAGTGGAAGGGTTGTGAAGATTAGACAAGACACGGTGGCATGTCGCTCGGGAGCATGGAAGGGTCACAGCAGTGGGAGGTCACTGGGTGCTATGCATGTCTTTGAACGTGTGCACACAGTTGTGTGTGTCTAGTGAGCTCAGATCTATCTGCATCTCTGTGGGCAAACGTGTAGCTGATAGTGCCCCCGGGTGAGCCCATCTGTGTTTGCACGTGAGAGTCCAGGAAACTCTACCAGCATGTCTTGGCTCCTGCCCACAAGTGTGTCTGAGAGTACACGTATGGAGGCTCGAGTGGGCCCCAGTGCACGTGTGTGACAAGCGGGAGTCGGCTCTCACCCCGGACTCACCGCCTCTGGGAGCCAGTCCGTTGGTGGCAGACGGGAGTCGGTTTCTAGCGAGGATTTGGACGCATGGTTCTTTCCCAGCCACGTCACCTCCGCCATGGCTTATCCTCAGCCTACCCCACCCATGGTCCAGCTGGCACACACCAGGGGCTGGCACTGGTTTCAAAGTCCTCACCGGAAAGGGGCTGGCCCTGGGATAGCAGGCTGGACTGCCCAGACCCACCTGGACCTGGGTTGGGGACCTAGGGGTTCTCCACACCAGGTCCTTGCCACCCAGTAGGCAACCTGCCCAGAGAGGCTGGCTGGGTTCTGAGCTGAGTGCAGGGCAGCCGCTTCTCTGTCCTCTGGAGAGGGCTGCAGAGGGGGGCGCTTATGGCTCCAGAAGGGAGATCTGGACAAGAGGAGGGGAGGGGAGGAGACCAAGCTGCCCCTGGACACAGCAGCCAGCAGTTTGTCCGCTTCTTTCCATTGCAGAAGCCCGCTCCGTCCTTGCCACCATGCTGGGTACCACAGCTGTCAACCCCATTCCACAGATGAGGCAGTCGAGATTCAGAGCGGGGACCGAGATGGTACCGTGATGTCATCCACACTGGATCCAAAATCTCACCTTCAGCAGATGAGTAGGCGTGACCCAAATCAGCTTTGTGGGAAAGAACCACACACACAGCATGTGGCTTACCTGCTGGGCCAGGTATGATTGTTAGCAAATGTGAGGAACACCACTTTAGGAGCCAGGTTCATCCTCCAACAAACCCATGACGTGAGTCCTCCCATGACCCCTGTTTTACCCATGAGGACACCGAGCTCACTGATGGGAAGAATGTCACACCAAGTCACACAGGTAGCAAGTAATACTTGTGCAGGTGTATGCAGCCGCCACGCTGGGCTCCTGCCTTGCAGGCTGGGGGCATCAGTGGCCCATTTAAAAGAAAAGAGAGGGAGGAAATGGAAGCCCTTCTTGCCTCCTGTCCCCAGGAGAAGTGGGCAAGTTGGCCGTTCTGCTGGACAGAGGACCTCCCCAGTGTCCAGGTACCCTTCTTCTGCCCCTGAGAGCCAGGTGGGAATTCCACCTCACTAGAGGGGAAGACAAGGGACTCCTAAGCTAAGGACACCCAAGGGTCTCCCAAGACCACTATCCCATCCTTGCTCAAGGCCTGGTCACGTGGCCATGTGGCCAAGGGGTCCTCCGCTCCAGGGTCCTAGGCCAGGAGGAGCATGGAGGAGAATGGTGACACTGAGACAGCCCTCTAGACCCCCGTCGCCAGGCCCACCACAGCCTCCTCTGCCATCCCTGAGCCCGCGCTGGATTATTCAATGTAACGTTTAATTACACCGAGAGTCTAACGAACACAAGGAAAGTCAGATGTGGAACTCACACCCCCCGCTGAGCCTCCTGGAAACTATGGGGGAAGGCAGGGTTGCTCCATATGCTGCCGTGTGGGTGTGTGTGGTGCGTGCACATGTGTGCTCACGCACTGGGGGCCTGTCTCCATGTATGTGTGTGTGTGTCCAAGCGGACAGCGTGGGTTTCTGTGCTTGGTGCGCGTGTGTGGGGGTGACTGTGTCTGGGCTCTGCATGTCTGCGTGGGCCTCTGTATGGCTCTATTTGTCTGCCTTTGTCATGCTGTTACAAGCAGTTTTGCCTCTAATGATAAACAGAGTTTTCCAGGCCCCCGCTTAAGGGAGGATTGGTCAGAATCATCATCTGACACCGCTTTGCTCTATAACATAGTCCAACAGGGGCCTGCTTGGGCCCTGCCAGTCACCCCCTGACCCCAGGAATCCCTTCTAGCCCCATCGTCCTATGCAAGTCTTTGCAGGTGATCAAGGCAGGAGCAGGCTCCAACCTCTCTCCTCCTCCCGCTTTCCTTCCTTCAGGGCTTTCCCCTCACAGGCCTAGACCTGGGCAGCCCTCTTTCTGGTCGTTTTTCCACCATGCCCGTTCTAGAAGGTCACTTTGGATCCCAAGTTCTTCCACCGACTTCAGACTCAGACCACCCAGGTCTGAATCTTACATCTGTCGCTCCACGCTGCTGTGTGGCCTTGGACCAGACACTTCTCCTGGCCCAGCCTGCCTTCCCACTGGTAGGGAGCCCCGCCTGAGATGATGCATAGAAAGTGTGCTCTGCACTGCGCGGTGTAGCCAGGGGAGCTCTGTCACAGCAGGAAGGAGGCAGAGGAGGCCCCGTGAGCCTTCACAGGGCCGTGCCTGGGGGGCAAGATCAATTAGTGGAGAGAAGGTTGCATATTCTCCCAAACTGACCTCAGGGACTAGCCCTCAAAAGATGGCAGTCAGAGGGTGGCACCTCTAGGAGAGCAGGACCAGGCTGGGCCAAGGCCAGCTGAAAATTTTCCAGGGATCTGGGCTACACTATAGGCATACATTGAGGCAGGCTGCTTGGTTCAGG
>SJYC01124789.1:0-75057 GCA_006408675.1 Madoqua kirkii | reverse complement strand
GTGACAGTATACAGCCTTGATGTACTCCTTTCCCAATTTGGAACCAGTCTGTTGTTCCATGTCCAGTTCTAACTGTTGCTTCTTGACCTGCTTACAGATTTCTCAGGAGTCAGATCAGGTGGTCTGGTATTCCCATCTCTTTCAGAATTTTCCATAGTTTGTTTTGATTCACACAGTCAAAAGCTTTGGTGTAGTCAATTAAGCAGAAGTAGATGTTTTTCTGGAACTCTCTTGCTTTTTCTGTGATTCAGTGGATGTTGCCAATTTGATCTCCTGTTCCTCTGCCTATTCTAAATCCTGTTTACACATCTAGAAGTTCACAGTTCATTCTGTTGAAGCCTGACTTGGAGAATTTTCAACACTACTTTGCTAGCATGTGAAATGAGTGCAATTGTGCACTAGTTTGAACATTTTTTGGTATTGCCTTTCTTTGGGAATGAAAACTGACGTTTTCCAGTCCTGTGGCCACTGCTGAATTTTCCAAATTTGCTGGCATATTGAGTGCAGCACTTTAACAGGATCATCTTTTAGGGTTTGAAATAACTCAACTGAAATTCTATCACCTCCACTAGCTTTGTTCATATTTATGCTTCCTAAGGCCTACTTTGGGGAAGGCACCCCATTCCAGTACTGCTGCCTGGAAAATCTCATGGATGGAGGAGCCTGGTGGGCTGTGGTCCATGGAATCGCTAAAAGTAGGACACGACTGAGCGACTTCACTTTCACTCTTCACTTTCATGCACTGGAGAAGAAAATGGCAACCCACTCCAGCGTTCTTGCCTGGAGAATCCCAGGGACGGGGAGCCTGGTGGGCTGCCGTCTATGGGGTCGCACAGAGTTGGACACGACTGAAGTGACTCAGCAGCAGCAGCAAGGGCCACTTGGCTGGGCATTCCAGGATGTCTGGCTCTAGGTGAGTGATCACACCGTCATGGTTATCTGGGTCATGAAGATCTTTTTCGTATAGTTCTGTATATTCTTGCCACCTCTTCTTAATATGTTCTGCTTCTGTTAGGTCCATACCATACAAAACTTTTGGAAAATAACAATTCTACCCTAGCTGAACACCGCAGAATAAAACTGTGGCTCCACTCCCACAGTGTAGAGACCCTAACATGCCACTGTCACGAGCCCGTATGACATTCCCCAGTGCTCACAAGCATAATGGGGAATCAGAGAAGTCAAGCTGGAAGACGGAGCTCTCATCCTTGCAGTTCAGTAACAAGTCCCTTTTCCTACTCCACTGTGCTTGGGAACCTGGATTTCTATTGCCCAGCGGCAGAAGTGAGGCGCTTCATGGCCTCCCTGCCCACTGCGGAGGTATCGGAGGAGGCCTAGTGAGAGGCAGAGCCCGTGCCTCTGTCCAGTAGTAACGAGGCCACCCACCCCTCTACGGGATCAACGGAGACCACAATGGAGGCAGCAACAAGGCACTCCTAACACTCCCCATTCAGAGAGGCATCACTGGAAACCTGATGGGGAGTCAGAGCTCCACCTCCACCCAGCTGTAATAAAGAACCCTGGGTATCAGTGGAGGCTTAGGTAACCTCCTTAGGTACCAATGGAGACTTCATGGGTAACTGAAATCCCACTCCCACCTAATATTAAGAAGACACTCGCACCACCAGCTACGAAGGCAGAGAAAAAGAGCTAAAAGAGGAAGTTTATGTAATATCCAGAGTCTCATTACATAGCATGCAAAATGTGAAAATTTCAATGAAGAATACGTTTTGCTGGAAACTAGGAGGGTAACAAACAGAATGAAAAATGACAACCAACAGGTAGAAAATTGAGATGACAGATGTGTTAGCATTATCTGACAAGGATTTTAAAGCAGCCGTCATAAAAGTGCTTTAATGAGTAGTTACAAACTACTCGTTAAAAGTCTTAGTAAAGAAGTAAAAGATACAAAGAAGAAACAATTGGAAATTTTAGAACTGAAAGATATAGTAAGTGAAATAAAACACCCAATGGGCTCATAAGCAGAAGGGAAGGGGCAGGAAAAAGAATCAGTGAACTGGAAGATAGAGTAATAGAAATTATTCAATCTTAACAAATGAAAAATAAACTGGAAAAAATTAACAAAGCCTTAGGGTATATGGGACTATAACAAAACATTAGTATCACTAGAATCCTGGGAAAAGAGGAAAAAGACAGTAGGGTCAAGAAAAGTACCTGATTGAAAAAAAAATCCCAAATTTGGAAAAATATGTAAATCTACAGATTCAAGAAGATAAGCAAACTTCAAACAGTATAAACCCAAAGAAATCCACACCAAGACACGTCATAGTCAAATTTCTAAAAATTGAAGAGAATGGAAAAATCTTGAAAGCAGACAGAAGCATCTTGCCTAGCGAGGGAAAACAATTTGAATAAAAGTGAATTTCTCATCAGAAATGATAAAGAAGGAAGTGGGCCAACATTTTTCAAATGCTGAAAGAAAAGAACTGTCAACCCATAACTTTACATCCCGTGAAAATGTTGTTCAGGAATAAAGGGGAAATTATGATATTTTAAATGAAGGAAAACTAAGAGAATTTGTAGCCAGACAACCTACCCTAAAAGAATGGCTACAGGAAGTTTTCTAAAAAGAAAAAAATATATATATATATAAAAGAAAGAACCATGGAACATGAAGGAAGGAAGGTAGGGGACAATAAGTAAAAATAGGAATAAACAAAATAGATTTTTCTTCTCCTCTTGAGTTTTCTAAATTACACCTAATGATTGAAGCAAAAATTTTAATGTTGTCTGGTATGCTTGTAAATGTGTGTAAAAGAATAACTAACATACTATTATAAACAGGAGAGGGTAAAAACATAAAAGGAGGTAAGATTTCTATGCATCTCAAAACTGGTAAAATGACAGTATCAGTAGGTTTAATAAGATATGTATATATAATGTAATATCTAATGTTATTTTTTAAAGTTCCACAAGCAAATACATTCAAAACAGACTATACAAACTGAAATGAAATTTGAAAAAAAAAATGTTCAGGGTAAGAAAGCAGTAAAAAGAAATCAGAGAAATGAAAAACAGTGAGATAATTACATTAAGTGTAAATGATCTACTGTATCAATTATAAGACAGAGATTGGCAGGGTAGATGATATATCTATGTGCTACCTGTTTAATATAAGAAACTTCAAGTACAATGACATAAACAGGTTGCAAGTAAAGGATGGAAAAATATATAAAGCAAACAAAATAAAATCAAAATAAAATAAAATAGTGAGATAATTACATTAATGTAAATGATCTACTGTATCAATTATAAGACAGAGATTGGCAGGGTAGATGATATATCTATGTGCTACCTGTTTAATATAAGAAACTTCAAGTACAATGACATAAACAGGTTGCAAGTAAAGGATGGAAAAATATATAAAGCAAACAAAATAAAATCAAAATAAAATAAAACACAAATGGCCATATTATTATTGGATAAAGCAGACTTTAGAGCAAAGAAAACTACCAGAAATGAAAAAGATAATACAGAATGGTATAAGGATTCATCCACTCAGAAGACAGCAGTCCTAAACGTATATGCAAACATTAGAGCCCCAAAACAGGGGTAGCGAAAACTATTTGAATTGAAAGGAAAAAACAGACACATCCACAGTTACATTTGGACTCTTCAACAAGCTTCTCTGAACAATTAAAAGAGCAACTAGACAGAAAATCAGCAAAAATATAGAAGTACTCAGCCATACCATCAACCAACAGGATCTGAGATATTTATAAAACACTCTGCCCAATAATAACAGAATACACATTCTTTTAAGTCCCATGGAATTTATGCCATGATAGACCATATTATGGGCCATAAAAAGAAATCAACAAATTTAAAAGAATTTAAATTACAGTGTGTTCTCCGACCACAATGGAATCAAACTAGAAATTAATAACAGAAAGATAACAAAGAAATCACCAAACACTTGAAAGTTCCGCAACACTTCTAAATAATTCATGGATCAAAGAGAAAGGCCCAAGAGAAATTTTTAAAAATACATTGAATGGAATGAAAATGAAAATACAACATACATATCAAATATTTGGGAACACAGGCAAAGCAGTACCAAGAAGGAAATTTACACCACTAAATACATATATTTAGTCTCAAACCAGTAATCTAAGTTTCCATCTCAAGAACCTAGAAAGACAAGAGCAAAATAAGTCCAAAGCAAGCAGAAGGAAATAAAGAACAGAAGTGAGTGAAATGGAAAACAGAAAAAGAATAGAAAAAAGTGAAACAAAGCATAAGGTTTTGGGGCAAAATCTGTAAAATTAATGAACCTCTAATCAACTTATAAAGAAAGAGAAAACACAGAGTACCAGCACTGGGAATAAAATAGGGAATGTTACTACAGACCCTACAGACATCAAAAGCACAATAACGAAATACTATGAACAACTTTACTCACATAAACTTCACAAATTAGATGGAATAAGCAAGCTCATTGAAAAACATAGACTGCCACAACTCACCTAACATGAAATAGATCATTTGAATAGCCTTACATACAACTTGTAAATACTGACTTTTTATTTGAATTTAAAATTGATTTTTTAATTGAAAAACTCTCCCCCCACCTGCAAAAGAATAAGATCTCTGTGTACTAACAAGGAAAGAAAGGAATAGCATATTAATAAGGGAATGAAAAATGAGTTACAGAACAATGTGTTCAATAACATATTTTTGTGAAAGAGCAACATATACAAATGTATGTTTTCACGTGCCTAGGCTATCTCTGGAAGAAATAAGTCTGGAAGGAGTGTGTGTAGGAGGAATGGCTGATTTTTTAAAATGATGTTTATTTTATATCCATCAGAAAACTTTAGACATTTTTCTATTATTATTTAATAACTTTTTAAGTTGAATATCCACCTGCCTTCCCTGGCTAGAGTCCAGCCTTACAGACAGATCTCCAGGTTTCACGTCTAGGCTTCACCACTCACTAGCTGTTAGAATCGGGCGCTAGTTTCATTTACTGTAAAATGAGAATGAAGATAATGAGGATAACTGTCTGGGAGAATCGGGACTCTGAATTCAGCAAACAGCACCTTCACGCCTTTCATTGTGCTGGGCGTTGTCATGGCAAGCCCAGCAGGTACCTGAGGGGAGGTCAGATGGTGGTTCTGGAGCTAAGCCCTAAAGGAGCTACAGGACGGCTCGGCCCCAGGGGAGGGACGAATGCTCTTATAGAGATGCCAGAAGGCAGTACAAACCCTCAGTGCCTGAGGATAGGGCACCAGGCTGCAGGACAGAGTCAGGAGCCCTCAGGCTGCCAGAGCAGGAAGTTCTCATGCCAAGGGCAAATCAGAACTCTACCCTGTTCAAAAATCCGAAGAGTTAGGATATTTTCCTCCTAATATTCTCAGGGTTGATTTTCTCCACTGCTTTCTATGGGAATCTAAGAACCATCAGCTAATACAACTGTCCCCTGCATATTTGACATGCCACCAGAGTGCTGCGGCCTATCCTCAGACCTTCTGCCCTCCCGGGTACAGGAATCCTTGTCCCTACTCAGAAGCCATCCTTGTGCCCTGTCCCAGGTCCCCAGCCCTCCCAAGAAATTCTCATAAACTTAGGAAGCTAAAGCCAAGATTAGCTTGGAGAGCTTCTGATTCAACACTTTCACTTTGCAGATGAGGAAACCGAGGCCCAGGATAGGGAGAGGACGTGCCCAAAGTCATGCAGGGCACTGGCAACAGAGAACAGTGAGTGTGGACTCCCAGCCTGCTGCTTGGTGCTCGGCACAGGATGCACACGGCCAGGCCCCAGTCCCTGCCTGCCTTGTGTCGCAGGGCCTGGCCTCCCAGAGCTGTGAAATCCCCTCTGTTTCTGGGCTTGTCTGTTTCACATCAGTAGCGGGATCATCCCTAAAATGTTCAGGGACAGAAACTGTTTTCCATGTAGGTTCTCTCCCTCCAGAAGAGACTTCCAGGTGACTCTGGAGCCCCAGGCTATCTGCGGGCGTTGGGTGACCACTGGTCTATGCGCACCTTACCCGTGTCAGCAGGAACTGTGTTAAAGTCTAATATGCCATCTCCTCAAATTCTCACCACTCAAAGAGAGCCCCAATTATTTATCCCCATTTTATAGATGAGGAAACTGAGGCACGGAAAGCCTGAGGATCCAGCTCTACTGCTAGAAAGGAAAACAGACAAATCCATCCAGTAAGAGAGGTGGGGATGTGATCTTCCACTTTTGCCTTCAGCCCACCACCGCAGGGGAGGGTGGCTAGCTTCCTTCAGCCTCCACAGGCTTTTTCACAGGCTCCTGGGGCAGTGACCCACTCCCCTCCATTTGGTGCCGGAAGTTCCAAGGCCTAGAGCATTCTTTCACATGCTCTCAAGAGGCCTCCAACTGGTGGCCCAGTCATCAAACCTAGTCCTCAAAAGTGTCTGCCCTGGCATACTTGTATTTTTAGTTTGGGGTTGCTTTTTTAAAAATTAAACTCTGAAGTAATTACTAGCACTGAAATATTGGGACTTTTCACAATAAAATCTGGAGTTCCCCCTCTTGAAAGATTGGAAGATCTGATAACCGGGGTCTGCATTCTCACAGGGCAGCAAGGAGCTGGACCTCCTTGAGATGGGCATGGACAGCCCCCTAATCCATCCCACCCTGCTATGCCCAGCCCACTTCACTCATTCGCCTGGACTGCCTGCCCTGAGTCTGTGGCTCCTGCTGTGGGCTCTCATGCATCCGTTGAACAAAAACGAACTGAACATTTACTAGATGCAAATAGTGATTTCACAGGGAGAGGAGGAAGGGAACTCTTCATTCAATTCATCCTATCAAAATCTCCAGGGGTGGTGAGGGTAGCTAATAGGTAAATGCAGCTTGAAAAACAATTTTCTGTATTTTGAGCTAACTTTATATTTGGAAAAACTTTAAAATCTGCAACAATTATACTAGTAGTAACACCGGAATAACTAGCACCTTTTATCTATTCATTTACTCAACATCTGCTCATTTACTCAATGCTCAATATTTATGGAGCAACTACTTTGTTCTGGCACTGTTCTAGGTGCTGGGGTTACAGCAGAAACAAAAAGACGAAACTGTGACCTCATTTTTTTTTTTTTGACCATTATACTTTATCACAGGACACTGAATACAGTTCCTTGTGCTACACAGGAGGACCTTGGTGTTTACCTAGTCTGTATTTATACCGGTTCTATCTGCTAGCCCCAAACTCCCAATCCAACCCTCCCTCTGCCCCAGCTCCCCTTTGGCAACCACATACCTGTTCTCTATGTCTATGAATATTTCTATTTCAGTTCAGTTCAGTTCAGTCGCTCAGTCGTGTCTGACTCCTTGCGACCCCATGAGTCGCAGCATGCCAGGCCTCCCTGTCCATCACCATCTCCTGGAGTTCACTCAGACTCACATCCATCGAGTCAGTGATGCCATCTAGCCATCTCATCCTCTGCTGTCCCCTTCTCCTCCTGCCCCCAATCCCTCCCAGCATCAGAGTCTTTTCCAATGAGTCAATTCTTTGCATGAGGTGGCCAAAGTACTGGAGTTTCAGCTTTAGCACCATTCCTTCCAAAGAAATCCCAGGGTTGATCTCCTTCAGAATGGACTGGTTGGATCTCCTTGCAGTCCAAGGGCCTCTCAAGAGTCTTTTCCAACACCACAGTTCACAAGCATCAATTCTTCGGTGCTCAACCTTCTTCACAGTCCAACTCTCACATCCATACATGACCACAGGAAAAACCATAGCCTTGACTAGACGGACCTTAGTCGGCAAAGTAATGTCTCTGCTTTTGAATATGCTATCTAGGTTGCTCATAACTTTTCTTCCAAGGAGTAAGCATCTTTTAATTTCATGGCTGCAGTCACCATCTGCAGTGATTTTGGAGCCCCCCAAAATAAAGTCTGACACTGTTTCCACTGTTTCCTCATCTATTTCCCATGAAGTGACGGGACCGGATGCCATGAACTTCATTTTCTGAATGTTGAGTTTAAGCTAACTTTTTCACTCTCCTCTTTCACTTTCATCAAGAGGCTTTTTAGCTCCTCTTTACTTTCTGCCATAAGGGTGATGTCATCTGCATATCTAAGGTTATTGACATTTCTCCCGGCAATCTTGATTCCAGCTTGTGTTTCTTCCAGTCCAGCATTTCTCATGATGTACTCTGCATATAAGTTAAATGAGCAGGATGACAATATACAGCCTTGACGTACTCCACATGCTAAATCAGTTGCACCCAGCTCTTTGGGACCGACTCCATGGACTGTAGCCGGCCAGGCTCCTCTTGTCCATGGGATTCTCCAGGCAAGACTACTGGGGTGGGTTGCCGTGCCCTTCTGTAGATCTTCCCAACCCAGGGATGGAACCTGCGTCTCTTACTCCCCCTGTCATTGCGGGTTCTTTACCACTAGAGCAACGTGGGAAGCCCCTTGTGTTCATCTGTGTCATAGTTTAGATTCCACATATAAGTGATATCATCCAGAATCTGTCTTCTCTGACTTACTTCCCTTAGCATGCTAATCGCTAGATCCATCCATGTAGCTGCAAATGCCATTATTTCATTATTATTACCTTTTTAATTACTGAGAACTCTACCTTCTTGAAGTTGAGGTTCTCTTAAGAGTCTTATTCCCTCCCCACAGCAGCCTGATAGACGCAAAGTTAGCTCCAGCAGCTTGCGGGTTCTTTACCACTAGAGCAACGTGGGAAGCCCCTTGTGTTCATCTGTGTCATAGTTTAGATTCCACATATAAGTGATATCATCCAGAATCTGTCTTCTCTGACTTACTTCCCTTAGCATGCTAATCGCTAGATCCATCCATGTAGCTGCAAATGCCATTATTTCATTATTATTACCTTTTTAATTACTGAGAACTCTACCTTCTTGAAGTTGAGGTTCTCTTAAGAGTCTTATTCCCTCCCCACAGCAGCCTGATAGACGCAAAGTTAGCTCCAGCAGCTCCCTGACCCTGCCTCTAAGCCCCACAGTTCAAGAGGGTGATGTGTGTGCCCCTCTCCCACCCATAGCCCCAAGGGAAGTACAGCAGGGTCTCTGGGATGTGGCCTCTGGGTGTGTGGAGCTTGAGATCCAGCAGGCAGGGATTTAGAAGGTGGTGCAGACTCTTCTGAGAGTTCTGGAGCCTGCCATCCTGGGAATCCTTCAAAGGTGGGAGGCCAGAGGCATTGAGGATGAAGCTGGTGCCTGTAGCTTTCAAGGCTCAGAAGAGAGATGGAAAACTGGTGTGGGGTGGGGACCTCTGCTTGACAGAGGTCCTCTCTAAGCCTCCTGAGAATTCCCAGGCCCTACTACTGGACAGTGGATCCCTCCTCCCAGGGACTTTGACCCTGGTTAGGCTGGCCTCTCAGAGGCTACCTTGTTCCTTCCCCTCAGCGTTTCCTAAGGTTATGGCCTGGGGCCGGCCGAGGAACACTAGAGGACAGGCAGTGAGTGGCAGGGCCTTTAAAGGACCTTTCTGTTTTCACTTCTTTCTGGGCCTGGGGCTGGGTAGGGCCCGTGATTGGGCTTGGCGTTAAACTAGGAGCGGCCAGGGCAGGTGTAAATTATGCAAAGCTATTTCTGGAAACTTATCAGATTTCTCAAGAGAGAGAAATTAATTTGCCTGTTTGGGCAAATAACACCAATTTTTTTTTTCCCTGCTTAAGGTCATTTTGTTAAAATAAAATTGATTAACGTTCTCTTTAAAGTTTAAGTAGAAACTGCTCAAACATATTTTTATGCACAGAAGCACGGTTTGCGCCCTTCAGTAATTAATAACTCCACAAATAAGTTCACACAGCACACTGCTCGCGCTCAGCCCAGCTCAGCCCGCGGCCCAGGGCGGGCGCCGGGTGGGCGGGGCCGGCGCTGAGTCAGGCCAATCAGGGCTCAGGGGAGGGAGGCGGCGGGTGGAGCCATGGCCTCCACCGCTCCAGTCCAAGGCTGATCTCCCACCCCGCCCAGGCTCTCCGGGACCCCCCAGGACTTGGGGACCACGCGGCCACGAGATCTCTCCAGGCAAAGGCAGACACTGGGCGACCAATACCTGGAATTGGCTCCAGTGATGCGAGCATCAGAAGCCACCGTTTCTGAGTCACTCAAAAAAAATGCTTCTGGCGGGCTGAGAAAAGGGCTCTGGAGCCTAAGTTAGAACTGGAGTGTGAAGTAGCCTTGCTCTGCCTTGGTTTCCTCATATGTAAGGAGATAAGAATACCCACGTGATACTGTTGTTGTGTGCAGATCTTAGAATAATGCCCGATAATGTTGTTTAACATCATTTTTATCTCATTTCAATTTCACAACAGCTTTGTGAGATAAACATTACTTGTTATTCTTCCCATTTTACCTACCTGTGAAAACACCCATGCACAGAGAAGTTAAGTGCCTTGCGGAGCTCACACAGAAGGTGAAGTTTGAATCCAGGTCTGGCATACACCTCGGTTCTAGGCTACAAGATATCTTCATATACGTGTTTAGCTCCCCCTGGACCTTTTCAATTGTCATTTATTTACTTTCTGTTTTAATTTCTGCATACAGTCAGTAAATATTTGTCTGTTCCAGATCCCATGAAGGGTGCTGCATATACCCAGATTTACTAAGAGTCAGGCTTTGCCCTTGAAGAGATTATGGTCACGGATGGGTGGAGGGGCAATGAAGACAGTCTGTGGTGGTAGCCATTAGTACAATTAGCCAAATCTTGTCCGTTTTTAGGTCTACCAGTTACATGACAGGATTGCACTTCCTGGCTCCTGGTGATGGCGTGGGGCCATGTGAGAACTGTTGGCCAATGAATTGTGTGTTAAAGTGCTGTGGGTGTGTGTCTGTGTGTATGAGACTCCCAGGCAAGAGCTTTAAATTGTCAGTGTGAGACCCTCCCAAGTTCTCTATTTCCCTTTGGCTTGGTTACTAAACACATTTATGGTAGTCTGTTCTCTGAGCCTTTCCAAGTGACTGAGACTTTCCAAGTGACCCAATGAAGGATGACCAGGTCATCTGTGTGAGAAATAAATCTTTATTGTGTTAAGCCACTACAATTTGGGAACTTTTTGTTATTGGGCCATAACCTAACCTCTCCTGACTGCTACACAGTCCCAGAGACAGACAGCTGTAAAAGTGTATAGATGTCTAGAAATAGACTTATACACCATCTATTATCCGAGTTGTCATTATCAGAACATTTTTTCCTGTGGGGGAGTCAGAGTAGGTTGCCTGGAAGACCAACAGGATCACGACTAGGGTGAAATGAGTAAAGCATTTGCTTGGGCACAAAATTCAAGTGAATGGCAAAAAACTCAGAATAATACTTTAAATGTTTTTTAAAAATCAAAGTAAATGTGAAAGTCCACAGTAAACAAAACAGCAAAAATGTTAATAATGACAGAATCCAGTGGTGCGTTTGCACCATTTTGCCTCACTTGCCCCACCTAAATCCCAGGCCTGTGGGCTGTTGGTGTTCAATTTGATTTTTTTAAAATATTGTGTTAAATATTATTTATCTTCATTACTTAAGCTTTCTGGTTCCCTTAAATTTTGTACCCAAGGGAAGTATTTTACTCGCCTCACTCAGTCTCAACCCTGAAAATTAGACACTTGAACTGAGTTTAAAAGTAAATCAGGTGAAAAAGAAGGAAAGGGCGCTCTAGGAAGAGGAGCAGCATGAATGCAGGCATGGAAGGACACAGCCAGGGTGTGCATGGCAAAGTACACCCTACTTGGTGTCTAACAAGACAGAGTTGTAAATGTTTTGCTTTTGTTAAGTGCTGGGAGTTTTTATGTCTTCCGGGAAATTGAGGATGCCATATATCTTTGCTCATACCCCTGTCAAGCCTGAGTGAACCGAAATCAACTGTAAATTGTGAAAATAGTGACCCTGTGAAATTGCTTTGATAACTAACAAGCAGCTGGGTGGCCAGTTCTTTGAGGGTGCCTCTCTCTTCTCCAAAGGCAAAGCTAAGGTAGACCACCTCAGTCTGTTCATTTCCTAAGCTGTGGTCATGAATGGTACCTAATAACTACCAACAGGTTTTGCCTTGGCAGGAGAAAGGGTAGTTGTGTGGTAGACCAGTTGTTTTAATGACCTTGAGTCTCCATCCCTCCCCGAATCCCAGCTGCTGGGATCTTGCCGCTCTTCCCATCAGTAGGTGGGGTCTGTTTCCTTGCTCCCGAGTCTAGTTTGGCCGTGTGAGCAAACGCCATGCACAAGCAGATGTGTGAAGCTCCCGCCCCAGTGGGCTTGCTCTGCTCTGCTCTTTGGCCAATGCCATGAGAAGAACATGCTCAGGCTGCCCTGCCAGAGGGTGAAGCACGAAGAGCAGTGCCGAGGCATCTCAGCCATCCCAGCACGGCATCCCACATCAATCAGGAGTCAGACACCCAGATCAGATCAGCCAGGCTAACACAGCCCAGCCCAGATCAGCCCAGCCCCACGAACTTAAGACCCAAATAGATACTGATCATAGTAAGTCACTGAGGTAGATTTCTTAGACTTAGGTATTGTTAACTACTCATATCCTTTCCTTGAAACTTCTAAAGTTGCTGCTACTTGGAAGCCATTTATGTATATATTCAATTTGTTGTATTTACAAATTGATTCAACTATAATGAAGAACCCAAATAATAAGGGCTTGAATAAGAGAGGTTTATTTCTCTCTCAAGGTCAAGAAATCTTTTGGGAAGCAAGACTGAGTTAGTATGCATTTGACAGTGTTAGAGATCCAGGCTCTTTCTATACGGTTGCTCAACCCATGTGAGGATTCCATGTTTAGTTTACCTCATGGTTCAAAATGGCTTCTGGAGCTCTGGCTATTATATCAACATTCCAGCCATCAAGAAAGGTAGGAGGGTGAGCTCATTTCTTCTCTTTAAGGACAATTCCTAAATTCCTAGAATTTACATATACCACCATATTTTTACCCCATTTATACCCAAATATAACCACCAATAGTAATATGGCCATGTTCATCTTCTAGGACAGATAGGGTATATTATTTGACTCTTCTTCTCTCTGAAGTAACATGTGCTCAGATAAAAATCAGAGTTAATTTATTAAGCAAAAGAAGGAGAGCCAGCAGTCTTTCCTACATGGTATGTCATTTTATTCATAATAATAATAATTATTCAATCAAATTTCCCTTCAACAAATAGAAATGGCTGCAGAGGGGAGTCAGACAGCCAAGGCTAGAAGGCAAGACACCCAAATTATAGTCTCAGTTCTATGCTGAATTGTGTGACCTTGGAAAATACTCTGAATTTCTGTGGGCTTGTTTTAATCCATCTAAAATTGAAACCTGGTATGACCGGAGATCCCTAAGGATACTTCCAGCCATTTCCAGCTTGGGGTTTTTACATTCACTGCACTCTTTCCCCAGTGCTCGTGAATGGCTGAGTTCCTTTCATTGTTCAGGCCGGAACACAAGTCACTTCCTCTGTTAGGCCTGCCTCTAACATGGGTCCCCCACGTATCTCACAGTCCAGCCCTTTCCCATCACAGTGCTTGTGAGCGTGCACTGCTGGGTGTTTACTGGCTGCTTGTTTATTAAATGATTGTCATGTGACTGTGAGCTCCTCCAAGGGCAAGCATTGAATCACCCATCCATCCCTTTATCCCTAACACCTGATGCACAAGAGCAGATCCATAAGTGCCTGCTGGATGAATGAATGAAAAAGGTCTTGGTCCATTTACTGAACACTTGTAACTGCAGATCCCACTCCTAAGAATGTACGTTTTAGAAGGGAATAAAAAAGCAGAAAGTTCAATATTAAACATACTGTGAGTTTAGAAGGAACACTCTATGACTGGGGCAACTTGAGAAGATTCTTCCTATGGCGGCTTCTCCACTGAGACCAAAACCTTTATTCACCTGCTTCCAGAAGCTCTAGGCAGGTAGCCAATAGCAGGGATCGGTGGTCCCGGCGTCCTGGTCCATTTCTCAGCCTGTGCTAAATTTCTCCAGCTCACAGAGCCACTAGACTGACGATTTGCACATGCAAAGCCAGCGCCAGTGAAGTCAGGCCTCCAGCCACCTCACCTGCTCTCCACTGCCACGCCCTACTCCAGCACCCAAACTGCTCACGGCTGACTCCTCACACCCTCTACTGAAAGGGGTCCCTCCAGCGTGAGCTTCTCGAGGGCAAGCATCACATCACCCATCCATCCCTTTATCCCTAGCACCTCGTGTCGGGCTTTACTGTCCTCTTAACAGTAACCATGCCACTTCCGGGTCATTCTCTGTGCTCAGCCCTTCTTTCCTGTAGCACCCTTTCCTATGAGCCTCCCAGTGACGCTCCCAGATCCTGCAGAGCTGAGACATAAGGTGGCTCATCCTAGCTTTAAATCATTTGACTAGAAGAAAGTAGGGGAAGGCGGGGCCAAAGCAGAGGTTTAGAGCCCTGCACCACCCCCATGCCACACTGCCCGATGGTGACAAATACCAGTCCCAGCAGGGACTGCCCCATTCCCCCACCAGCCCCCGCCCCACACAGTCACGAGGGGTTCTCTCAGCCGAAGAGCGGGGGCGCAGCCAACCCGAGAACAATGGGGCCAGGGCAGGGGGAGTCGGTGGGGTTCCCCGGCTGCCTTGTCATTGCCATAAACCTCATTACCTCACGGTCCCCTAGGCTGCCTCTCTCCTTACCCAAGGCATCCTCCGGCTTTGCTGCTGATTCCCACACGGCGTGAAAAGCTCTTAAACCCCCCGCTGTAGTTTTAATGGGGGCAGTGACTAATTTAGCCCTACGCCACCAACCGTCAAATCAAATCTTCCATTGGTACTTACTGAAGACTCACCTGGGTTCCATGGGGTTCGGGATAAATCCAGACTTGGGAGGGCCCAGAGACAGTGATCTGGCAACCCCCGAGGACACGCTGATCCTGCCCACAGTCGCATCATTGTCCAAAAGGCAGGTTGGTTAGGGACTCCGGGAAGCCTTCCTCAGCCCCAAGCTGTGGCCAGCCACACTTTGAGGAATACTGATGCCTACCCTGAGGTTTCCCCCTAAAAGGGTCAAGTTTCCAGACAACTAAAAGCTAGAGTTCACCATGTTTAGCTTCCAGGAAGTAGAAGCCCTGAAATAAAAAGCAGCTGCTCCATTCTATCCAATACTGGTAGAAGCCCGATCAATCTGATATTCTCAGGCGTACAATACCTCGAGAAAAACTAACAGCTCCACCCATGTCAGACGTTACATGTGGTGACAGCAAGCGGAACTCTTACAGAAGCCCCTCAGTGTGGGAGTCAGAAGATACTGGGTATAATGGCTCCAAATTCCATGCCACGACTTAGTATTCCATTATAATTAGGTGCAATCTGTCTGCCTGTTTCATTTCTGCTCTGCAGAGGGTAATAACCGATTTTCCTGCCCCTTGTGAAAAGTTAACAAGGAAGGGCTTCCCCATGCAGGTTCCGAAGCCCAGGCTCTGATTGACAAGTTGGCTGAGCACCAGCACAGTGGAGGCAAGGGAGGACAGGCTTGCGGGAAGCTAAGGCTGCTGCGAGCCCTAGGGTGCCAGCAAAACCAAGAGGAAGTGAGGCAAGCAAGGCACCTAAGGGTGCAAAGTCTCAGGAGCCACCATTGTCCAGGCCCCTTAGAGCAGGGCCCCCTGAGATTTTTGTATTCTAGGCACTTCACTTGCCCCAGTCGGGTTCTGGCTGCAGCCACTGGTAGCACCTTCCATATCCCACAGATCTCTGTGATTGGAAAACTGCTGCTCCTACCTGGAGCTTGCCTGGAGTCCTGGCTAGGTAAGGACTAACCACGTAACCAGCTGCATCCAGCATTGAGGAAAGCCAGACCCAAGGGGCAGCGATGAATGTGAGCCACCCTACTAATATACTCAGCTTAGCTACTCACTCATCCTTGGGCCTCAGTTTCCCCACTCATAAATGAGATGACCAGGGTATTCAAAGGTGTTTCCTGCTCTGACTTCAGCGCTCCCTACTAGGTCATCTGGTCTGAGTGCATTAAGTTGCTATGCTTCTTCCTTCTCAAGAGGAGCTGGGTCTAATGTGTGCAGGTTGGGTTCTATCTCTAGGTCGGGAAGATCCCCTGGAGAAGGAAATGGCAACTCACTCCAGTATTCTTGCCTCAGAAATCCCATGGGCAGTGGAGCCCTGACGGGCTACAGCTCATGGGGTTGCAAAGACTTGGACATGCCTTAGTGACTGCGTACACCCCACGAGCATATGTGACCCACAGGAACTCACACAGGGACGTACCCTGTAGGTGACGACAGCCCCCACACAGCCCTGGGCTGGGGAGGAGAGAACCAGGCAGGCGGATGCTAATCGCATGGATTCCCTTTATTGAACTGTACTAGTTACTGCAGTCAGATTAAGTCACATTTAAAAGCAGACCATCCAGTTGCACTGAAACCGATTATATTCATTACATAGTTTTAATCACTGTCCGGTGAACTGGCAAATCCAATCAAAGCATTAGTCTTTAATTAAAAAATTAAAAAGAAATATTCAGACAATAGCCAAGCAATCACATCACGATGCACAATTACCTAGAATTGCAATTAAAAAGTAGTTAACCGAAGGGGGGGAAAGAAAAACAAGAAAGAAAAATAAGAAGCGAAGAAAAAAAAAAATCACACTAATCCTTTTTAAAAAAAAAAAAACTATCAATATAATACATGAAGGAACAAAGGACAATCGCTTCCAAAAGCGGGTTTCTCTAACTCTAGAAATGTAGTCTGCGGCGGAAACTCTAAAAGCACACTAGCTGTAGCAGGACAATAAAAAATACTGAGCATGGAATACTTTTAATCTCTGCCATTAATATTCATTTCCAGCTGCTTATAATAGCAGCGCCTCATGGCCAAATCATTAGAGTTTTACATCTGGGTTGCAAATGACACTTTGATTGGATGTAATGTTCAAATGGCCCTCCCCACGGCGTCTCCGGCAAGCCTTCTGCGGAGAGGAGTCCTGTCGAGCGGTCCCTCACTGTGCATGCTGGCTCATCGTGTGGTTCTGCAAAGGCGAAGAAAGGAGACACGCATGAAGGCAGAAGAATGGGGAGCTTGCCCGTCCCCTCCCACTCGGCGCATTTAAGCCGAGAGCCACAGAAAAGCATCTCGATGATGACAAAACAAAATGCAAGAACGAAAAAGTGCTCTGGCGACGCAGCTGCCAAGATGCCAAGTTGATTCGCGGCTTGCGGATGGGTTCCTGTTGCTGCCAACCTGGGCTCCCTGAGAATTTTTGTTTTTAGACCATTCAGGTCTCACCAAGGGGACTGGCTATCCGGAGGGAGAGTGGAAAGGCTGCGCAGGCAGAGGGAACTGAAAACTTCCCTTCACCTCTCTGCCTCCCTTTTGCTCTAATGATCAGGAGGAAATCATATCCGGTCACCTGCAGGCTTCCCCCAGATCCCCTCCACGGTCCTTCCGGGGAAATGCTCGGAGCCTGGCGGAGGGATACAGCACGTGTGCCATGCAGCTCTCCAGCCAAGAAACGCCAGAGCGGCGCCGATGTGCTCAGAGAGTGGGCGGCCGCAGTGCCTATGGCTGAGGAGGGGCCAGCTCACCCCCCACCCCTGCCCCCAGGAGCGGCCGGGGGAGGGAGCCTGCCTGTGCCGTCATATGACAGTGCTCTGGCGAAGGACCTTGTGTACAGTTAGTCCGAATCCGCCTAGGAATAGAGGGCCTGAGTGGAACCGTCTGGCTAAACGCTTCCACATAGCCCAAGTCAGCTCTTCCCTCACGCCAGCCAGAGCAGAAAGGCAGTGTAGGTGTTTTCCCAGGAGCCAGTGGCCTGGGGCTGGGGTTGGCGTTTGGCCTCTTAAGAGCCTATCTTTTAATTTCTTTTTCAGTGGTCTGTAGTTCAAATCCAGACCAATCCTCATCAAAGCCTCAGATGGTATTCAATCTCATGACGCCTGGAGAAAGGAAGCGGAATCCACCCAGGCCAGAGCAGCCCGGCGGTGGGAGCAGCACAGGACCCCCCGTACACAAGCAGCTCCCCAAGGATGGACTGCCTCCGCAGACCTGGGCGCCCCTCCAGCGCAGCGACTCCTCCAGGGTTGGGAGCCGCTCCTGCAGTTCTGCCGATGACCACCAGGGGTCAGGCGTGGCTCTGCATCTCTCCTGGGCTCCAGGACTGGACAGGCGACCCTAGGATGCCCGAAGCTTCGCGGGGAGGCCTGGGGCCACCCCTGCTCCCCAGCCCAGGGCCCTTGCGGCAGCCGCTACCCACGGCGGGCATGGCTGCTGTCTCCTTGGTGATGTCGCCAACCCCTCCGGCAAGCGCACGGCCCGGGAGAGGCAGCACCTGGGCCAGGAGAGGTAGTGCCCCGACCACACACGGCAGATGCTTGCTGACTCCAGCAGCTCGGAGCTACCAAGCCCTGCTGCCTCCTTCCCTGTGCTCCAGGGAACAGGCCACGTGGCCGGAGTCTGACCAGCACGGGTGCTCTGTGTGGTTGCAGGCACACCTCTTTTAATCCCCACCACAGGCTTACAAGGTAGGACATGGTAAAAAGGATACTGAAGCTCAGACAGACTAAAATACACCCAGCCAGGAAGCAGGAGGGGGTGGCAACTGGAATCTAAGAGAGCCAGGGGCTTGAGCGAGACCAGGGACTTGAGCGAGACCAGGGAGTTGAGCGAGACGGCAGGGTCCCACAGTACCTTACCTCCCCATGGGCACCCAGTCTGTGGATCATCCAAACTCCTCTCCAGACACGAACACCAACTCTGCCATCCTGGCCTGGCACCTCAGAGGGGGTGTCAGGGACCCAGAGGCGCAAGGCAGGTTGTCTGAGGCCACAGATGGGATGCGATGGTTTCCATGGGAACGCCCACCCTCCAGCCCTTGTGCAGGGACAGCCAGGCGGTCCTGCGGGGAGCGGAGCCCACCCTCCATCAAACCATCCTCCCAGTTCCTGGGCCTTTGCTCACTCAGCTCCCACCTCCTCTCTCCTCCCAACCATGCTCCTCTTGAGGTCCTCTGCTTCCCCTCTCAGGAGCCACTCAAGGCACCTCCAGCCCACCTCGCACACGTGAAAGTGCCTCCTGAGTGCCAGGCTGGCTGCCTCTGCTGACAAGATGGGGGGCATCACCTCCTCTCTCAGTCCCACTGAGTTTGGCCCAGCAGCGGTGTCAAAGGTACAGCTTCCAGGAATGAACGACATGGTGGTTTCACTCTCCCACCCTGCCAACAGCCAGTCAGTTAACAGTGCCCTGTTGCCTGGGCTCCCTGGGTGCAGTCAGGTCCTTCTTGATTTGCAGGGGGTTGTGGGGGGAGGGGGGCATTAAGAAGGTAAACATGTATGGCTCTGACCTTGTTCTCAAATTTTGGTTCTGAGGGTCTGGTACCAAGTAGACACTGAGTAAATATTTTTGCATCGGTGGAAGGGTAAATAAATGAACATGTGTACAGGGAGGATGTATGGAAAGGGGAGAGGATAGTCCAAATAGGGTGGGCACAGCGTAGAGGAAGGTATGGAGGCTGGAATAAGCCTGACCAGTGCAGGTACCACTGGGGTGATCCCGGCACAGAGGTCACAGAAAGGACTGCCGGGAGCCCTGGATAGCCTTGAACATGGACTCTGTTTCATAAGCAGCAGAAAACCAGGTGATGTCTGATCTTCACAGACTCCTCAGGGCCACCCAGCAGCAACACGGGAAAAGGCAGTGTCTGGGGCTCTCTGGATAATGAAGCGGCCTCTTGCCAAGATGCCAAGAGCAGGGCCAGTGTGGCCCACGTGGCCCACACAGCTCAGCCAGGCACATAAATCCTGGAGGTGGGAACCTATGCCTAGGACCGCTGGTGAGGGCAGTTCAGAAACAAATGCCACTCCTCAGGTGAAAACAACAGCAGCCTTCTCTCATAAGGAGCAGGAGCTGGTCGTTTTCGGTTAGACTCAAGGAAGAACTTTCTCAAAGAGGGTCCTGAGACAGTGGGGTGAAACTTCCATTCCTGAAGTTCTCCAGGAACAAAAAGCCCAGGATGTCACAGCAGATGGAAATGTTGAGACTCGATGTAGGGACAGGGCCAGGCACCAGAGCTGTGAAGCGCCTGCTGGAGGCTCTGCCCTGAGACGGGCATAGGGGAAGGGGGGGTGACTCCAGCTCGGCTCAGCCCGCAGTCCTGACTGCGGAAGCGGGGATGTGCCAAGAGACACCCAGGCTTGGGTGCAGTATGATAGCTCTGATGGAGCCGGGTCAAAGCCACCCAGTAAGTACGGGGGTGGGGGTGCCGACAAGGCCACATGCCAGGACCAGCCAGCACCAGCTCCTCCTCAGGAAGGGCGGAGGGGTGGCAGGGACCGTCCCCAGGACTCACCAACCACTAACGCACCTGTGTGCTGAGCAGCTCCGCCGACGGCACAGTTCAATAACCCTAAAAAGCCGGCTGCTTCCCCACACGGCTTGGAGCTGCGGTCGGTTCCAGGGATGGGGGAGCTTCATCAAGTCTTCTTAAAGAGTTCCTTGCACCCGGCATGGTTCTCACAAGGGCATTTTGGCTTAATGTCTATTTCTCTGTTTATGCCTGTGCTATATTTAGCCCCTTCCGAGAAGCAAGAAAATCGTTTTTTAAAGATGCTACCGACCCCGCAGAAGAACACTTTCCCGGTCTCATAAAGGCCAGGGAGAGGGCGGGGGTGGCAGCCGGCAAGGACGGGGAAGGTGCCTAGAGACGGGGGGGTCTGGCATCCACACGGGCCTCGGTGCCTGCCAGGGAGACGCAGGTGTGGGCCGAGGAGCAGGTGAGAAAAATAAAACGGGAGAAGGGGAGGCGGGTGGGTGGCCATAGTTTGCGGCGGAGATCCATCCACTCGGCAGAGCCCGTGCGGCTCTGGTGGCGGAGGTTTCTGGAAGGGCCGGTGCCGGCCGCCTCTGCCTGGTGCGCCGAGCCGTCAGCTCCCTGGGATAGAAGTGAGTGAGGGGCGAGAGGTCGGGCCCTGGCCGGGGTCCTGGTGAGCCCTGTGTCTGAGGAAGTCATTCCCAGAGGTTGCGAAGCGGAGGATCCCGCGGTCACACGCTCACATTCATTTACATAGTTATTCATTCCTTCAATAAACCTTTTTACTAAATACCCTGCTAGGTGAGAGCCACCTTGTTCGTCACTAGGGAATCGGCAGTAAAATAACCGGGATCCAGGACCCAAGCCAGCATATGTGCTGGGTAGTGAGGGAGCAACAAAATCATGGAGTCTGTGGCTGGACCATCCTCCCCAAAGCACAGACACACACTGGCACATGCCAGGTGGAGACTGTGGTGGGGGTCCTGTTCTGGCTTCATTGTCCCAGGAGGCATCCCTGGGCTCAACACACCTCCAGGCTGGACAACAGGCATGCGTACGAACCATGTACACACACACATAAGCACACGCAGACACACACACACACTGGTGTGTCCCTCCCTGGTCGGGACTTCTTCTCCAGGTCGTAGTTCTGTTTTCTGTCCCTTGGTCTGGGACCCTGCTTGGTGTCCCTTTGATGCTCACCCACCGCGGAGTCAAGCAGAAAAGACTAGTGACGCTTAAACATGCTGGGTGCCTGGTGGCATGGAAAACACTGCCCACGAGGCAATGAGAGACTGCTCTGCACCCCCTGAGATGCACGGGTGTGGGCTGGAGAGGATTTCTCTACACTGCTGGTCATTATGGGCTGCCCCTCCTGTGCTCCCACCACGCTGATGACAAAGCATCTCTAAAGTTCTGGCACCTCGCCCGGTCCTTTGCACGTGCCCCGTTCGTGCCAGCCCCTGCTCGGGGGATCGCAAGGCAGGCGGCAAGCCCTTATGGGCTGAGAGAGGCTGGCTCCTGGGTTTGAATCCTGGTTCTGCCACTTAGTAGCCACGTGACGTTGACCTCTGGGGGACCTGGGGTGGAGGGAGCAGCAATAACTGAGCCCACATCCTAAGATGCCCTGAGGCCTCAGGAGGTAGTATGAAGTGTAGTTATTGCAGACTGGTCAAGAGGATGTGCTCCATACACCCCACAGATGATGTTCATGATGCTCTGGGAGCAAGGGGCCGTTTGCTCCCTGATGGTACCTCCATGGTACCAGGAGGGCTGGAGAGATCTCAGGACCGCTCTGGAGAAGGCAGCACTTTGGATGGTCCTATCCCTGGAGCAGCAGGGTCTGATAAAGGCCTCCTCCCCTCATGGCCCCCTCCCCATCCACAGCCCCTTGGCTACAACCTCTGCACCCACAAGCCACTGCTTTCCCTCCCGCCAGGGAACACAGTGGGATGTCTGGTGGGGTGGGGAACCTCACAGAGACTTCATAATGGAGGGAGGAGGCATGTCCTCTTCCAGTCATTCACGCACCCCCTCCCACAGTCGTTCACAGAGGACCCGGACACACGGAGTAAGGGGAACCCCAGCCTCTTCCTTGAGAAGCTCACGGCTCCACAGTGTGGCAAGGGACTGGACTCACATCCCGGAGGCAGATGTAAGGGTGCAGGAACACAGCCCTGCACCCTGAGAACATCCCACCCGCCCACGTACCCAGCCCCACCTGCCAATCACAGCTGGCTTCACCTTGACCACCTCACCTGCCTCTGGTTGGGAAAGAGGCTGTGGTCCATCCCCTTTCTCCCCACTGCTGGGCCAGTCCCTGGTGGCTTCCAACCTAGTAGCTCTCACGAGACTCGCTTTACACAGAGCAGACTCCAGGAGTGGGGATCAAGTCCAAAAACCTGCCTTAGCCACAGGAAGATTCGTTTCCAGGAAAAAGGTAGATCCTTCAGGCTAATGCTATACAGTCCTGTTCAGGATAAGGGAGGTTCATTTAGCAAACACGGAGCCTGGCAGTGTGCAGTGGACAGAGACAGAGAGAGTGAGGCGCATCCTGGCCTTCTACCAGCTCATGGCTGAAGGATGGAGAGCTGATTTCTGATTGGGAGGAGTTTAACAAGAAAGCTGGCCTCCCAGCTGCCCTTTTGAGGATTGCTTAGGTTAGGATTTGCATTGGTGTGTGTGCATGCGTGTGTGCATGTGTGTGGGCATGTACTATTCACTTTCCAGGGAGATTGGACCACCCAGACAAAGGCTGATGGTGTGAAGGATCCTGACAACAATCACAGCTAACACTGATCTTGAGCTCACTGTGTCGTTCTTAACCCTTCATTTATATTAACGCATGTAAGCCTCACGGCAACCCCGGGGACTAGTACTCTCCTTATCCCTATTTCACAGGTGACAAAACTGAGGCACGGAATGGAGGTCCCACAGCTGGTAATGGCGGTACAGGGGCTGCACCCGTGCAGTCTGTATGCAGAGCCCACTCTTCAGCAGAGCCCTCGTCTGCCTGCAAAATGTGAAAAGTGCAGCATATGTTGGGGGAACAATGAATAATTCAGCTTGGCAGAAGCACAGGGCATGTGCCATGGAGACAAGCCTGGAAAGGAAGGCGGGGGCCTTATTGATGAGGCTCCTTGATGCCAGACGAGGCAGCTTGCCCTTAAATCTGGGCCATGGGGAGCCATCGAAGGTATTTGAGCTGTGGAGTTACACGAGAGTCAAGGAAGAGGGAGCTGCACACACCTCCAGCCAGGAGGGTCCTCCGGCAGGACCTTCATGCTCTTATCTCCCTCGGCCCTTCCCACATCCCCGCCGACCCCCGCCCCGGCCCCGGCCCCTGGTACCCGCATAGTATCTTTCCCTGCGGGGAGGGTTCAGGCGCAGGCAGCCCGCCTCCCTCTCTGCTGCGCATCACCTGGGCAGCCCCTCTCTGCTAGTGAGCACTTATTTTTAGAAGCGTTTGACAATCGTCCAAGGGTCTAAGACGAACAGATGGCCTGTCTTAAAGGCTCGTATGTTCGCTAGTTTGCACTTCTGACAAACGGTAAGCGCACTCGAGAGCACGCCATAAACAGCGCTGAATGAATACTCAGAACACAATTTAGCTAATGCACGTCATGAAAATTAGGAGTGAGTGATGGCCGAGGTTCCCTCTAAATGCCTGCCCGGTGACGCAGTCGCTCTCCTGGGGGCCCTGGCTCTGACGTGTCTGCGCCCCACTTCCCCTGCTCCCGGCCCACCCTTCTGGCCGACAGCTGCCTGTCTGCACAGAGGGCGTGGAGAGGTTCGCCAGTGTGGAAGGGACCCCATTCAACATCAGGAGGGTCCGGAGTGAAGCTGATCACCCACCAGTCTAAGACAAAGCCCGAGTGTCCTACAAGGCCCAGGTGGCCCTCCGTGCGTGGGGACGTGTGTGGGGCTTTCCTGGCCCTGCCTCCCAGACAGCTAGACGGGCTGTCGTCTGCCACTCCGGAACAGCGGGAAGTGAGCGTCGCACCCGTTTAGCTGGGGAAGTCTGTCTCTCCTGTGACTGCCTCAATTCATCCAGATCTCCTGGCATGGAGGGGGATTCCAGCTTCCGGGGAACAGTGGGATTAGCTTTCTGGGGAGGGAGAGTCTGCCACTTTCTGGCAGAACCCCGAACAGGAGCAGTTTTGGGGACCTCGAGTCCCCTGGGGGCATGTGAGAAAGAGCCTTTGACCTTTGCTGCTGCTCGTATCCCCGAAGGAGCTGAACGTCTCCTTTCTTTCATCATCTCCACTGCTCTAAGGACCTCAGGTGGGCAAGTGAGCACCCGCTCTAGACCTCTCTCTCCAGCATCCAAGACCCAAGAGCCCGAAGCAGGGAGCGTGACCAACAACCAGTCCCAGGAGCGGGAAAAATATCTTCCTTTGAGTGAAAATGTGGGAGAAAATGTTTTTGTGAAAAAGAAGAAGAAAAAAAAAAAAAAAGCCCAGTGAACTCCCAAGGGGTCAGGTTCTATACGGCTGTGCTTTGGAAATAAAACCCACCAGAGAATAGATTATTAGGAGGGAACTGAAGCCTTCTATTAGGAACTCAGCCCGTAAACAGGCTCCCATTCAGAGTCACCCAACAAAACAAGGGAGCTAATAATACCTGCCCAGAGGGCCCGCAGGCTCCGGGGAGCTGCACTTCAGCATGCAAATGGGCCCAGCTGGTCTGTTTGTGAGCAAAGAATCGCAGGCAAGCCACTCGACTTTTACCAAGCAGCTGTGCAAGGGAAAACAAGGGTTTATGGCCGTGTCACGGGCAGAGGAAGGTGAAATCTCTCCAGGGCCGTTTACTGATCTGCCTCTCCTCGGCGACAAGCCTGACCCCCTGAGTCCGGAGTTAATGTGGCTGCCACTCTTGCCGTTTCTCGAAAGGGAGGCTAGGTCCCTCGGGGGCCAGGTACCCAGCACACTCTGGGACTAAGGGCCAAGAACCGAGGGTTTCAGCCAAAATACGCCAGGTAGCCACGATCTCCCTGCGTGTGTGGACTCGGGCCCCTCCCAGGTGGGGACACTACACTGGCCTGACACTGGTCACTAGGAAGTCCACGCTAAACACAGCCAAGCGCCTGCTTGGCACAAGCTCCTGGGGTTCATCTCAAATACGAATGAAGCACGGCCCCCTGTGCCCGAAGAGTCTGAGTCGGGTGTCTGAACAATAGGATTGTGCCCCGCTGGAGCAGGGCAGGAATCGGGTCACACAGGCCACCAGGGTGTGAGGAGAGATGTAGGCAGCGGTGCTGATGCTCCATTAAAAATGGCACGGGGGGATTTCCAGGGTGGCCCAGCGGGTAAGAATCTGCCTTGCAGTGCCGGGGTTGAGGGTTCGATCTCTGGTGGGGGAAGTAAGACCCTGCATGTCTTGGGGGCAACTAAGCCCACGCCTCGCAACTACTGAGCCTGTGCACGAAAAGGGAAGAGGTGGCCTAACACAACGAGGGGCCACAACAGCAACCAAGACCCGAGGCAGCCAAATAAAGAGAAGAAAGTACACGCGAAAAAAACGGCGTGTGAAGTGGGCTCCCAAGACCACGAGAGGGAAGGCTGCTCTCCTGTCCCTGAGAGCGTCTGCTGGTCTTAGTGATGGTCGAGAAGACCACACGCCACACACACAGAACAGCCATTAATGGGCCCCGAGCTCGCAGTTAGAGCTTCCCTGTGGCTCAGATGGTAAAGAGTCTGTCTATAGTGCAAGAGACCTGGGTTCAACCCTGGGTCAGGAAGATCCTTTGGAAAAGGGAATCAGTTCAGTTCAGTCGCTCAGTCGTGTCCAACTCTTTGCGACCCCATGAATCACAGCACGCCAGGCCTCCCTGTCCATCACCATCTCCCGGAGTTCGCTCAGACTCACGTCCATCAAGTCCGTGATGCCATCCAGCCACCTCATCCTCGGTTGTCCCCTTCTCCTCCTGCCCCCAATCCCTCCCAGCATCAGAGTCTTTTCCAATGAGTCAGCTCTTCGAAAGAGGGAAAAGGCAATGGCAATCCAGTATTCTTGCCTGGAGAATCCCATGGACGGAGGAGCCTGGCGGGCCACAGTTTGTGGGGTTGCAAAGAGTCAGACAGGACTCAGTGACTAATACTGCTACTGCTAAACTCACAGTAAAGATTAATAAATTGAAACACAGAGGCTGATGTTGGGGAGACAGGGCTGTGTGGGTAGGGCTCCCCAACCGTGTACAGCCATGCCCAGACTGGACCATGGCCTGCCACTCAGGGTGCTGTGAGGTCCACCAGTAAGCCGGCCAAGTGCAAAGCAGTAAGGCACGGTGAGCACCGTGGCCTCCCAGCAACCCAAGCCTCACCGGAAAGAGGCAGCCCTCGTGGGCTCCGGGCAATGGTGGTCCTGTGGAATGCAGACCCAGTGTGGCCAGCACGTCTGGTTCTGTAGGAAAAACTGAAAAATGGGAGATTTTTTTACAAATATATATACAAAACATCTCAATGTGTAAAGCATGATCAGCCAATGAAAACATGTCTGCAGGTCACATCTGGCTCCGGGGGCTGCCAGCTTGAGGCCACTGGCATTCTGAGAGGCCCTCAAGATACCTGAGGTGTCTCCGGGTACACTGAGTGGCTGATGCCCAGGGCAGTGGGGAGGGCAGCCAGTGCTATTAGGTGGCACATGGCCCATCACTAGGATGGAGGACAGCAGAGGGAGCTCTGCTGAGGCCAGCATGGTCCCCCAGGTCCTGGGCACTGCTGCTACATGGGCGCTTTCCAGGGGCGCAGCCTGAAGGTTTCCAGCTATGCCAGGTGGGAGCAAGTCTGGGAAACCCGCCTTCCCTAGGGTCACATTTTGAAGTGCTAAAATGTCCATCTTTCCAGGCAACCCTCCCTCAAGCACTCTGAGAGAACAGCTAAAATGTCCATCTTTCCAGGCAACCCTCCCTCAAGCACTCTGAGAGAACACCACTAGTTTGCCATGACCGCCTGTTCAAGAGTCTTGAAGATAATCCCCCTTGCGTACCTCCCTTCTTCTAAAGAACTTGAGAATCATCCCAGCCATCACCCACCATGACTCATTGGGAAGGAGAGGGCTGGGCATCATGGGGGGACTGCCCTTGGGGGCACTTATGAACTCAGCATGGTATGATGGGGCTCCTCTGCCCACCCCCAAACACACACTCTCATGGACACCCTGCAGTCACACACTCAGGGAGAGGGGAAGTGGGAGATCTCTCCATGATCCCCCACTGGGTTCCAAACACACAAACAGGTACCTTCAAATGAAATGCACACAGACACACATGTGTGTGCATGCATGCTAAGTCACTTCAGTCGTGTCTGACTCTTTGCGACCCTATGGACTATGGCCCACCAGGCTCCTCTGTCCATGGGATTCTCCAGCAAGAATACTGGAGTGGGTTTCCATGTCCTTCTCCAGGGGATCTTCCCGACCCAGGGGTCAAGCCCACAACTCCTGCATCTCCTCCACTGCAGGCTGAGTCTTTACCGCTGAGCCAGCAAGGAAGCCCACAGATACACACATACTCACGGACAGTCACACACATATAGTCTCACAGGTACACCACAATCACACACACATGAACACCACCCAATCCCAGTACACTGGCGTGAACACACACAGACATTACACTGACAACATGCTGAAAATGGTTCAGGGTCAGTTATTGCTATTTTGGCTTTTTTGTCTCCTCACGTAGGTGGCTCAGACGGTAAAGAATCTGCCTGTAATGCAGGAGACTCGGCTTCAATCCCTGAGTTGGGAGGATCCGCTGGAGAAGGGAATGGCAACCCGCTCCAGTATTCTTGCCTGGAGAATCCTATGGACAGAGGACTCTGGCGGGCTACAGCCCACGGGGGTCGCAGAGTCGGACATGACCCAAGCGATGAACACATGGTGCAGCTAATCTGCCCTGACTCACACCACTTCGGGGACACACCTGCCAGGCCCCACTTGCCAATGGCCCTGGTTTCCACTCTGGCTCCCTCTTCATGGCAGTGCAAAGCTGAGAGAATAAAGAGCCGTGGGAGGCACATCCCAAATTCTCTCTTCCGGGAAGTTACAAATATATATACAAAACATCTCAATGTGTAAAGCATGATCAGCCAATGAAAACATGTCTGCAGGTCACATCTGGCTCCGGGGGCTGCCAGCTTGAGGCCACTGGCATTCTGAGAGGCCCTCAAGATACCTGAGGTGTCTCCGGGTACACTGAGTGGCTGATGCCCAGGGCAGTGGGGAGGGCAGCCAGTGCTATTAGGTGGCACATGGCCCATCACTAGGATGGAGGACAGCAGAGGGAGCTCTGCTGAGGCCAGCATGGTCCCCCAGGTCCTGGGCACTGCTGCTACATGGGCGCTTTCCAGGGGCGCAGCCTGAAGGTTTCCAGCTATGCCAGGTGGGAGCAAGTCTGGGAAACCCGCCTTCCCTAGGGTCACATTTTGAAGTGCTAAAATGTCCATCTTTCCAGGCAACCCTCCCTCAAGCACTCTGAGAGAACAGCTAAAATGTCCATCTTTCCAGGCAACCCTCCCTCAAGCACTCTGAGAGAACACCACTAGTTTGCCATGACCGCCTGTTCAAGAGTCTTGAAGATAATCCCCCTTGCGTACCTCCCTTTCTTCTAAAGAACTTGAGAATCATCCCAGCCATCACCCACCATGACTCATTGGGAAGGAGAGGGCTGGGCATCATGGGGGGACTGCCCTTGGGGGCACTTATGAACTCAGCATGGTATGATGGGGCTCCTCTGCCCACCCCCAAACACACACTCTCATGGACACCCTGCAGTCACACACTCAGGGAGAGGGGAAGTGGGAGATCTCTCCATGATCCCCCACTGGGTTCCAAACACACAAACAGGTACCTTCAAATGAAATGCACACAGACACACATGTGTGTGCATGCATGCTAAGTCACTTCAGTCGTGTCTGACTCTTTGCGACCCTATGGACTATGGCCCACCAGGCTCCTCTGTCCATGGGATTCTCCAGCAAGAATACTGGAGTGGGTTTCCATGTCCTTCTCCAGGGGATCTTCCCGACCCAGGGGTCAAGCCCACAACTCCTGCATCTCCTCCACTGCAGGCTGAGTCTTTACCGCTGAGCCAGCAAGGAAGCCCACAGATACACACATACTCACGGACAGTCACACACATATAGTCTCACAGGTACACCACAATCACACACACATGAACACCACCCAATCCCAGTACACTGGCGTGAACACACACAGACATTACACTGACAACATGCTGAAAATGGTTCAGGGTCAGTTATTGCTATTTTGGCTTTTTTGTCTCCTCACGTAGGTGGCTCAGACGGTAAAGAATCTGCCTGTAATGCAGGAGACTCGGCTTCAATCCCTGAGTTGGGAGGATCCGCTGGAGAAGGGAATGGCAACCCGCTCCAGTATTCTTGCCTGGAGAATCCTATGGACAGAGGACTCTGGCGGGCTACAGCCCACGGGGGTCGCAGAGTCGGACATGACCCAAGCGATGAACACATGGTGCAGCTAATCTGCCCTGACTCACACCACTTCGGGGACACACCTGCCAGGCCCCACTTGCCAATGGCCCTGGTTTCCACTCTGGCTCCCTCTTCATGGCAGTGCAAAGCTGAGAGAATAAAGAGCCGTGGGAGGCACATCCCAAATTCTCTCTTCCGGGAAGCAGGGAGGCGAGATCTCTGCTAACTCCCAGGGAATTCCAACCATATCCAAAGGAAATCCAGGCCCTGGACCCCAGGCCTGACAGTCCTACAAGGTCCGGCGCCTGCTGGCCCTGAAGCCTCCCAGCTCCCCAAGCAGGCCAAGCTCTTTCCCTGCTCAGCCCTCCTGGCAGCCGCTCCACGGCCCCGAGGCCCCTCCCGTCTCCCTAGGCTCCTCTGCCTCTGACTTCTGTGCCCTGGGAAAACCCTTCCTGCCCACGTGATGAGAGACCCCTGTTTTGGTTCAGCTCTGCACCTGCACAGGTATCCCCCGGCACTTTCCTCAACCTGCCATGACCAGGCTGCTTCCCTGGCCCTCCCGAGGCAGTGGGCCGCAGGCAGGGACCCTGTCTCTCCCTTCTCTGCTGGGCAGTGTCAGCTCCAAGCCTGTGTTTGCTAAAAATGCAGTAAGAACAGCCAGTGAGAGACGGTAGTGAGGCGAAGCCTCCACTGACAGGGTCAGGGAGAGGAGAAGAAGCAAGGCTCCTCCTCTTCCCCGTGTCCCCAGCCCCGCCCAGGGCCTGTTATACTTTTCCCTTAGAAGTCAGGGGATCCTTTGAAGACACTGTGCTAAGTGCAACGAGCTGGTCATAGAAGGACAAAGACGGTATGACTCACTTCTATGAGGCTCCAAGAGACAGGAAGGAGGATGGTGGTTTCCAGGGGCTGCGGGAAGAGGGAGGGGAGTCACTCACTCACGGGGTTTCCGTTTGGGGAGATGGAAAAGATCTGTGGATGGTGGTGATAGTTCACAGCCACGTGAAGGTACTTAGTGCCACTGAACCGCCTACCTAAAAATGGTTAAGGACTTTCCTGGTAGTCTGGTGGTAAAGAATCTGCCTGCTGAAGGAGAGGACACAGGTTCGAAACCTGGTCAGGGAAGATCCACATGCCATGGAGCCATGAAGCCCATGCTTTAGAGCATGAAGCCTGTGCTTTAGAGCCCGTGCTCCAGAACAAGAGAAGCCACCACCGTCAGAAGCCCCATGAACCACAGCAAAGAGCAGTTCCCATTCACCCACAGCAACAAACACCCAGCACAGCTGGGAAAAAAAAAAGTGGTTAAAATGATAAATTTTATGTAAGTGTATTTTATGTTGTGTGTTAGTCACTCAGTTGTGTCCAACTCTTTGCAATCTCACGGACTGTGGCCCACTAGGCTCCTCTGACTGTGGCCCACCAGGCTCCTCTGTCCATGGGGTTTGGGCAAAAATACTGGAGTGAGTTGCCATTTCCTTCTCCAGGGGATCTTCCCAACCCAGGGATTGAACCCGTGTCTCCTGGGGCTTCCCTGGTGGCTCAGAGGTTAAAGCGTCTGCCTGGAATGCAGGAGACCCAGGTTTGATCCCTGGGTCGGGAATCCTCTGGGGAAGGAAATGGCAACCCACTCCAGTACTTTTGCCTGCAGAATCCCCTGGAGGGAGGAGCCTGGAGAAAATGAGTGGGATCTTACTTTGTACACAGACAGATTGGGAGGGTGAGATTTTGCATTCTACAGCTAAGACGCCAGGGCCGATCCTGAGCTGTAACCCTCACCTATTTGGTTCTAGGGCTGGAGGCTGGGACTTGCACGGACTGCAGCAGTGGGATGCAGCCTGCAGAGCCCTCAGCTGGGCAGGCGGGAGCTGCAGCATCTGGGGGACACATCACTGGCCAACATGGCTGCAAGACCAAGGCCTTTTCCAGCCCCGTGGTGCACAGGGGCTCATCTGCAGTGCCCGAGCCTACAGCTACCACCAGTGGCCTGGATCCTGGGGCCAGATCGCAGGACAGAGTACCTCGTGAGACCTGTAGACCTTCATGCCCTGAGCCACACTGCAGACAGGCTTCCCCAGCAGTCACCATCAAGTCCAAAGGACTGGGGCGCTGACAGTTTTCAAACCCTGCTGGATGGACGTGTTCCTCTGCTCCTTCAGTAAGGGAGACAGGAAGCCAAGCATGAGGTGTGCCTACGGCATACTTTGCCATGTTGGGGGAAAAAGAGTGGGGGAGAACTTTTCCTTGTAATTTTTTTCTGAAATCTTCCCAGACCTTTTTTACAGCTTTAAAATTTGATGAGCAAACTCAGCTCCATAGATAGCTGTCACGTTTCACAAGCCCCAAAACCAGGACAAATAGCCAACAGTTGGGACAAAATACTTGAAATCAGGACTGTTCTGGAAAATCTAGGTCACACGGTCACTAATTATACAGAACATATATGTTCACGTCCCTTAACTAAACCAGTGTTATCAGGTCTTATAAATAGTATTTTAAAACTTTGATCATATCCATTTCTTCTTTCTTCCGAATTTTGGCTAACAGGAAAACTTTCCTGCATCCTCGAATTTCTAGAAGATTAACCCCTGCAGAGGGAGAGATATCCTGGCAGATTATTCTGAGGGTGGTCCTCCTTGGAAAGCATGGCTTATCATCCCCTGCAAATGGTTTCCAGAGCCACATGGCCCAGCCCCTCGCTGACAGACCCCCAGGCTGCAGGGCCAGAAGTTCTGAAGATGGACCTAATTTGCTGTGATGAATTGCGTGCATGCACTAGCGATCAAAACTGCAGCTGAGACCGATTATATTTAATGATCTCAAAGGTTCTTAGGAAAACACTTGGGGGTATATCCTCATCCATTTGGAGAGGATGTCCAGTCTGGCACAAAGCAGAGGGCTAAGGGTGACCTTTACTGACCTAGAAAGGCAGGGCTCCTTGGGATCTGGGCCTGCTGACGAGGTTGATGAACACTGTGGCCCAGCTTGCAAGGCCTCGTCTGCCCTTGTACACACTCAGCTTCCAACCTAACTAACTGTGGGCATATCATCACTGCCCACACACAAAGTGGGTCTGCTCTTGATCTTGTAGGTCAGCCTTTTGCCTTCCCTTCCACCACCAGAACTTCCTGATTTCCATGAGGCAAACCAAGGACCATCTAGATCCCCAGTCTGTCCTATTCCTCTCAACTCATCAGAGGGGTGTGTATGCATGCGTGCGTGCGTGCGTGCGTGCGTGCGTGCGTGCGTGCGTGTGTGAACACACCCAGCTCTAGGGTGAGAGGAGGGATGGAGAGTAGTTAAGCATGGAATTAAGAGAATATGAGAAAGATGTCACGCTGCTGCTGCTGCTGTCGCTTCAGTCGTGTCTGACTCTGTGCGACCCCAGAGACAGCAGCCCACCAGGCTCCGCCATCCCTGGAATTCTCCAGGCAAGAACACTGGAGTGGGTTGCCATTTCCTTCTCAAGTGCATGAAAGTGAAGAGTGAGAAAGTGAAGTCGCTCAGTCATGTACGACTCTTCAGAGATCCCATGGACTGCAGCCTACCAGGCTCCTCCGTCCATGGGATTTTCCAGGCAAGAGTACTGGAGTGGGGTGCCATTGCCTTCTCTGAAACATGTCATGAAAGCTGTATAATTCCTAGCACTTAGCACTCAGTGCTGATGGCTGGCCGGCCAGATGTGTAGCTAGATGGAAGGAGAAATGGATGGTGCATGAGTGGGTGAATGACAAATGAATGGCTATATGGATGGATGAGTGAATAGATGGACAAATGTGCAGATGAGTGGATGGGAGAAGAAAGAGGAGTGCAGAAACAAATAAGCGGGAAGAAGGTAGAAGGATTGGAGTTCAAACTCTGCTTTAGCCACCTAATATATGGATGTGACCCAAGGCAAGTCACTTCACTTAAGTACCTATTCACTCATCTGAAAAATGGGACAAACAGCATCTACCTCACAGCCTTGTTATGAGTTTCAAATTAGGTAATATATAGAAAAGTGCTTACAATATGTGAAATGGTACACAGATGTTTAATATTATCACAGTTACTACTAATCACAAGGGTTTGCCATCGCTGTCAACATCAAAGCATGGATGAGCCCATGTGTTTGAGCTGGCAGCTTCAGAAAGGATGGGGAAATGGAGACGAGCCATAGGGGTACAGCTGCTGACCTGTGTGTCCACATCTGGTTTGAGTAGGGGGCCAGTTTCTGAGCTGCAGAGCAGGGAGCCCCACTTGCCTCCCTGTTCAAACACCCAAAGGCAGATGGGTGGAAGACATCCCCTCTCCCACCCCAGGCCCCACTTCTCCCAGCTTTATTGCCCTTTCCCAGCCTCAGATTTCAGGTCTGCAAAATGGTGAGAGTAAAGAATGCTTCTAGTGGTTCCCAGCTACTGAGGCGCCAATGAGATATTTGCAAACTCTGAAGTGCTGCACCAGGGCCCCAAACTCACAGCCCAGGTGGGTAATGAACCAGGTGAGGCTGACCACGTGGGGGGCAGTATTGAACCAGAGCTCACATTTCCGTGTCTAAAGAGGGCAGCTGATTGTTGCCATGCAGGACTGTGTGGTCCAGGGGCTTCAGTTCTCATTTGTAGAAAAATCAAGAAATCTAGCAATTTAGTGTGGCAGTGAAGAGACAGAATCTGGGGCCGGTGGCCTCGGTCCAGCACTGACGAGCTCTGTGGCCTCGGAGTTAGTTAACTTCACGGCACCTCAGCTCAGTTATCTTAATAACAGAGGCATTGTGAGGATTCAATGTCTCAATGTATAGAAGTGCTAAGAACACTGCCTGGCATGTAATAAGGACTATATTAATGTTAACCACTGTAATTATAGGAAATCTGCATTTTGAAACATAGTCAACCCTTTCAGTTCAGTTCAGTCAGTCAGTCATGTCTGACTCTTTGTGACCCCATGGACTGCAGCACACCAGACTTCCCTGTCCATCACCAGCTCCTAGAGTTTATCCAGACTCATGTCCATTGAGTTGGTGATGCCATCCAACCATCTCATCCTCTGTCGTTCCCTTCTCCTCTTCCTTTCAATCTTTCCCAGCATCTGGGTCTTTTCCAGTGAGTCAGTTCTGTGCATCAGGTGGCCAAAGGATTGGAGTTTGCATCAGTCCTTCCAATGAATATTCAGGACTGATCTCCTTTAGGATGGACTGGGTGGATCTCCTTGCAGTCCAAGGGACTCTCAAGAGTCTTCTCCAACACAACAGTTCAAAAGCCTCAATTCTTTGGTGCTCAGCTTTCTTTATAGTACAACTTGCACATCCATACATGACCACTGGAAAAACCGTAGCTTTGACTAGATGGACCTTTGTTGGCAAAGTAATATCTCTGCTTTTTTAATATGCTGTCTAGGCTGGTCATAGCTTTTCTTCCAAGGAGCAAGTGTCTTTTAATTTCATGGTGGCAGTCACCATCTGCAGTGATTTTGGAATCCAAAAAATAAAGTGTCACTGTTTCCATTGTTTACCCATCTATTTGCCATGAAGTGATGGGACCAGATGCCATGATCTTAGTTTTCTGAATCTTGAATTTTAAGCCAACTTTTTCACTCTCCTCTTTCACTTTCATCAAGAGGCTCTTTAGTTCTTCTTCACTTTCTGCCATAAGGGTGGTGTCACCTACATATCTGAGGTTATTGATGTTTGTCCTGAAATCTTGATTCCAGCTTGTGCTTCATCCAGCCTAGCATTTAGCATGATGTACTCTGCATATAAGTCAAATAGGCAGGGTGACAATATATAGCCTTGACATACTCATTTTCCTGTTTGGAACCAGTCTGTTGTTCCATGTCCAGTTCTAACTGTTGTTTCTTGACCTGCATACAGATTTCTCAGGACGCAGGTAAGATGGTCTTCCCATCTCTTGAATAATTTTCCACAGTTTGTTGTGATCCATGTAGTCAAACGCTTTGGCGTAGTCAATAAAGCAGAAGTAGATCTTTTTCTGGAACTCTCTTCCTTTTTCAATAATCCAGTGGATGTTGGCAATTTGATCTCTGGTTTCTCTGCCTTTTCTAAATCCTGTTTGCACATCTAGAAGTTCACAGTTCATGTACTGCTGAAGTCTGACTTGGAGAATTTTCAACATTACTTTGCTAGCATATGAGATGAGTGAAATTGTGCAGTAGTTTGAACATTCTTTAGCATTGCCTTTCTTTGGGATTGGAATGAAAACTGACCTTTTCCAGTCCTGTGGCCACTGCTGAGCTTTCCAAATTTGCTAGCATACTGAGTGCAGCACTTTAACAGCATCATCTTTTAGGTCAACTGGAATTGCATCACCTCCACTAGTTTTGTTCATGGTGATGCTTTCCAAGGCCCACTTGACTTCGCATTCCAGGATGTCTGGCTCTAGGTGAGTGATCACATCATCTGGTTATCTGGGTCATGAAGATCTTTTTTGTATAGTTCTGTGTATTCTTGCCACCTCCTCTTAATATCTTCTGCTTCTGTTAGGTCCATACCATTTCTGTCCTTTACTGTGCCCTTTAAAGTCTCCGAAATCCCAGGGCCATGGGCTATGATTTTTCACCCTCCACTCTGTAAAAATGTTCAATGTTACCATGATAATGACATTTCCTTCTATGTGAGGGGAGGCTGGATGGGACCCTTCTCCATCATTCTGATGAGAACGAAGGGGCTGGTATGCTCCCATTGGGAACCTCAGTCCCTCTCCCAGACAATTTCAGCATCTTGGTTCCTCCTCACCCTCTGCCATGCTTCCTACCAAAGGCATATTTTATCTATTCTAAAATCCCAGAGAGTATAAGATGCTCCCATATTTGATATATCACAACAAGCAAACAAACAAAAAAAGACCAGTTACACTATAACACCCAAGTGAGGTATTCCAATGTAAGAGATGTTATAATGAGAAAAGCTATGCATCTTAAAATATGTCAGTGGAATATGGTAACAATTACCATATAGTGAGTGCCTGCTATGTGCCAAAACTGGGCTGCCTGGTCTTCATACATTATCGTCACATGTCTCAATTGTCCCCATTTTACCAGGGCTCAGAGAGGCAAAGTGGGGATTTCTCTGATTGTCCAGTGGTTAGAACTCCACACTTTCACTGCCAAGGGTCTGGGTTCAATCTCTAGTTGGGAAATTAAGATCCTGCAAGCCACGCATCACAACAAAAAATGAACAAAACCAAGAGGCAAAGCGGCTTGCTAAGTGATGCAGCTGGCTGAGCCCAAATGGCTCGGTCCTAAGGCTGCCTCCTCCCAGCTCACTGTCCCCTGCCCACCGCACTCTGGCCCCTGATGCCACTGAGCAGAAAAATGGAACTGGACCTACCCCAGCTCTGGCCCCTACGTATCACAGCACACAAGAGAATCCCTCTGCACCCCTGGACGAGCCCCAGTCGGTCCGTGCTTGATTTTGCCTCAACTCCAGAAGAGAGCTAGTGGGGCCACATTCATTATTGACACAGCAAAATTAATTTCTGCTGTTTCCTCCCTCTCCCCCTATGCCCGGCCCCCGCCCTTTGCCTCTTCTGTGAGCGCTGACGCGCGGCTGCTGACTGGTGCTCCTGAAATGCCAACTTGCATTTCTCATCATTAATTTCTTTCTAAATGTCATTAGTAATTGTTCCTGCTCGACCAAAGAGTGCAATCCAGGCTTCCACCGAGAGCACTGGTTCTCATCTTTCTGCTGGAGGGGGCTGAACAGCCCCCTCACCACTGTTAGCCACCCAGACCCTGGCATCCTGGCAGGGGGCAGCTAGCCCACTCCCAATAGGCAGAGTGGACAAACAGAGGTATTGAGACAAAGAAGGCCTCATTTTTAACACGTGTGGGGCTTTGCAACGGCAGAGACCCTTCCACAGTATCCAGGCAGCAGTTCAACACTCAGACACCACAGCCAGATTGCCTGGGTTCAAATCCCACTACTGCTGACTGTGCCTCAGTCTTCCCCTCTGCAAAATGGGGGCAGCAGCATTGGCCTCAAAGGATCATCCTAAGGATAAAACAGAATGATCAGTGCAAAGGGTTCCCCGCAGTGCCTGAGTTTGTTGCTGTTTCTATTTTTCTCCACTCCTCCCCACCCCTCCGGCTCTGCTCTGCCACCTACTAGCTCTGTGACACAGTATGAAGCCTCCCATCTGGGAAGTGGGGCAGTGACTTCACAGTCCAGGAGAGGCAGCATTGGCCTACTGTCCAGTGAGTGAGGGTGAGTCTCAAGGGGAGGTCATATGCCAAGGTCACAGAGACCTTGAGGAAGCAACTGAGATTCATGCCCCCTGGGCCCCAGGCCCTGTGTCTTAGAGGATGTCGAGCTGCCTCTAAGTCAATGAAGGGGCAGGGCTCTGTATGATGCCAGCCTCTGGGGGACTTGGACCAACACGGCACCCACTGTTCTTCGCATTTTTGTTTCTAAGAAACTGAAGGCATTTGGTCCCGGCTGGGAGAGTGCTGGCGGGGGCTGGGCTTACAATACACACAATGGCCGCCAGCCTCAGCTCCTGGCAGCTCCCCCATGCCCATCTGTCGCCATGGCATGGTGCCCCTCTAAAGTTGGTTGGCCCCCCGCCCTAGGGCATGAATGACAGGCTCCGATGGGCAGACAGGCAGCCTGAGGCTGATTCCAAGTGCCATCTCTGCCCAGAGCCAGGCCTCCAGGGCACCCTGCCCCCTGCTGCCCAGTCCCCACCTGGGCCTCCACACACTCCATCGCTCACGCAAACAGAGCCCCAGGGCCACGAGGGCATCTGAGCATAGCCAAGCCTGACTCCTCCTGGGCCTGCCGCTCCCTCGATCCTTTTTGCAGTGACCACAGCAACTGCAGCAACCCCTCCCAGAGCAAGGCATCCACGGGCTCCAGTCACCTGCTGGCGACCTCCGAGTCACCTTCTGGAACTCTGGCCTGCTGGGAGGTGAGGCGTATCCCCAGCGCCCAGCACCCAGAGGCCTGCACTGCCCCAACCTCAGGGCCCAGAGCACAGTCACTAGGGCCAGGCTGCCTGTATTCACAGCCCTGCAACTCCAGCAACCGTGTGACCCAAGGGAGCCTCGGTTTACCCCTTGGTGCCACGAAGGTCGTAAGATGCCACGCTCCAGGGAACACTAAGAGGCCTCAAAACACTCTACGTGTGAAGAGATGGAGTCAGGCCCCCCGCCAACACTCAGGAAATCTGCCTCGTTTTGACTTCGGTGGGGTGAGGGGCTCAGGCCTGTGTCCAGGCATCAGAAGAACAAGGATAGTCACTGCCCACCCCTCAGTCTTCTCCAGACGTAGATCCTAGACCTGCACACACAGCCCCTCAGGAGGCTCAATCACCCCAAGGGTGGCAGTGGCAACAGAGAATGACAATGTGCAGGCAAGGCCTTGCCCCACCCAGGAGTAAAAGACCAAGAGACACAGGCCTGCAGACACGGAGAGGAAGGGGCCATGCTCGGGCCTCCTGCGATGCCACGTGGGGCCCAGCTGTGGGTTCCGCAGGGTGCGGCAGTCCAGCTGTGTGAGACTCACACACGGCATGACTGTGTGACGCTGTGCTCTAGTGCGTATATTATACTAGATTCCCCCACGAATGCAGAATCCGTACTCTGTCTGGCCTCATCAGTTCCCTATTTCTCTCGGGCAGCACTTGAGAGACGCAGGCCTTTGCGTATCCCTAGAATGTGTACACACCTGGCACATAATAGGTGCTCAGCAAACCTTGTGGGCTGCACTGAGCACATCCACGCATGACTGGCTGGAGGAATGAGCCGTGAAGGAGTGAACCGGAGCCCACAGGTCACAAAAGTGACAACAACGGTGGCTGACGCTCAGCAAACCTGGACTCTGACCAGACCTGGGGCTGAAGGCCTTTCGGGCACTGTCATTACCCGCCCCATTCGCTGAGGCCCAGAGAGGGTCAGTGACTTGCTCTGGGTCACAGGGCTACTCGGCAGTGGGGCTGGAATTTGCAGCCAGGCTCTGTGGGCACCACCGCACCACATTGCCAAGGTGAACAGAAATCAGGCTGTGCTGGGCTCTGGTTTCCTGCCCTAGTTGGGAAGGCAGGGCACGCAGGGCTCATACCCTAAATATGCCGTAATTACTGACAGGAAGCTTTATATTCTAAGTGCTCGGCAAGTGCTTTTCTGCAGAACTGTCCATCCTCACAAAACCCGAGGCAGTAGGCCCCACACCATCGTACAGACAAGGCCATGGTACAACCCACTGTACAACTGAGGCCAGCAAGGACAAGCATCTGCATAGGAGACGACGCAGGAGGGGCAACCTGGGAAGGACTCCAATGCCTGCAATAGCACTCGCTGCCCGGGACCATGGCTGGGTGTCACTGGCACCTCCCTCTCGCTCCCCTGGCCAAGCCCAGCCAGGCCCTGCTCGCTGTGTAGTGGTGGCTGGCACAGACAGGCCGTCTTTTAAAACAGGAAGGAGGAAGATGCTGCTGCTCACGGAAAGCTCAGCCAAAGAGTCAAATGCTAAGTATATGCCTAGAGCACTTTCAGTTTTTAATTATTATTAGTTATAATTATCTGGCTAGATCTGATACCAGCAGCGCAAAGAGGCAGGGAAACTGGCTCCTTGGTTACCCATCTTATAAGGACCAGAAATTTCAAAAACGGGCTCCCAGAGTCTGCAGCTGCAGTCCTCTTTTACTCCTTTCCTTGTGTGTTTCTCGTCCCTTTGTTCCCTACTTTCCAGGAGCTAAAAACAAATATGGTGAAACATATGGTGGGTAGATGGATGGATGGACGGATGGATGGCAGGCAGGAAGAGGCCTTGCCCTCCCTAAACTCACATTAGAGCGGGAAGTCAGGTGTAGACATGCAAAGGGATCGGGGAGTTAAATGCAGGGTTGGAGAAGTCCAAGGAGCGAGGATCAGGGACGGCTTCTCAGAGAAGGGACCACTTGGGTTGGGGCCTGAAGACTCAGGAGAAGGGAAGGGCATTCAAGCAGAAGGCACGGCAGGCGCCCTGCATCACAGAAGCTGAGAAAAGCACGGCCCGAAGAGTGAGGCAAGAGGGAGCCTGACTTCCCTCCTTCCTGACTGCCCTCTTCTCTGTTCCTCAGACTCCCCACATCTGTCCGTGCCTCTGAGCCTTTGCACTATCTGTTCCCTTTCCCGGATATTCCTCCAGCTCTTCCCCCGATTGGTTTCTTCTCAGCCTCTAGGACTCAGTTGATATGCCAGCCTTCCTTGACCCCTCTTAGTCCCTCTTCCTTGCCCCAACACACACACACACACACACACACACACACAATTTCACTTTCTGTCCCAAAGCAGTGTATTACTGTCTTCAAAATTCTGCAATCTGGAACGACCTCATTCACATATTTACTGACTTAATTTGGTATCTCTTGTAGAAAATCAACTTCATGAGCGTAGGGACCTATCTACGGGTTCACAGCCACAGCCGAGGGCCCCATGATGATAACTGTAACAGGTACTCAGTAAATGTCTGTGAAATGGAATGAGGGAAAAGGTCAAAGTCAGTGTTCACAAGGAGGGGTCCCCCAGGGGCTCAGACGACGCCCTTGGCTCACAGACACCTCCCCCTGGCTGGGTACCAGGATTCTGCCTAGTAGGGCCCAGCTGGCCCCATCGGAAGGGCTCCAGGTTGCTAGTTAGAATACCTAGCTCTGCTTTTAATCAATTGTAATCATTTAGCTGGAAGCGGCATGATTAGGCACACACAAGCAAACAGCGTGAGCTAATCCTTTAAATGCGCCCGCTCAACGCCAGGCTGGCCGCTTTGCTGCTGCGGGCCAGCTTGGGATGTGCTTCCTGCAGCCCCGGGCTTTTGTCAGTGACGGAGTCTAGATTCCAGGGCACGGGGCAGGCCCGCCACTCCCCCGTCCCAGCCCCATCGCAGAGGTCTGGGATGCCAGACATCCCAGCATCAGAGACCTTTCTCCGGCTCAGCCTCCTGTGACAGCACCCGGCAAAGCTTCGTGAGCACAAAGATGCCTCACCAGGAAGAGTGAGAGCTTGTAAGGTTCTTCTCCCCAAACCTGGCCCCCATTCTTCTTCTCTCCCTAAGCCTGGCCTGAACTGACTGCTCATTGCGAGAAAATTTGCAGGCTCCTGGCCTCAAGCTGCAGCCTTGCAAACACAGCTACACAGAACTGGCTCCACAGAACAGTCCCCAGGGTGCTTCCGCTGGGGCCCACCCACGAGCAGGTTCTTCTGCGTCCCCTGTTACTGCTATTTGTGCTACCTGCTTGGCCCAACTACTAAAATAGTTTCTGGGTCCCCTGACACAAGGCTTTTTATAGTTCAGCACCGCAGGCCTCATTTAAATCTATTAGCTCATATAAATGGCAATTCATTTAAACTTTGGAGGATTTCTGTTTGCCTTGGTGGCGAAGACTATTTGGCTTTGTCTGTGGCTCTGCCATGGGCAAGTGACCCTGGGCAAATCATTTAACCTCTTGGAGTCTCAGTTTCCGCATCAGTCAATGGGGAGAAGGAGAGCCTACGTCATAGGACCCCAGTGAAGACAATCCACGCAAAATGCTTAGAAGAGGGCCTGGCCCACGCTAGGCATCCACCCAGGGGGCGGCTGTTATAACTACTTCCTGGCCAGTTGTGTGAGGAGCCTGTCCACCTGTCAGAGGCCTGCTGTGTATGGCTGGGAATCAGTGATCCCCCTTACAGAGCCCGTTGGCGATAATGAAGACTGAGAAGCAGTGAGGCTCTCAGGACGGCGAGAAGGAGGTGCTGTCTCTGCCAGCATCTGAGCAGAGAGGTGTCCGCGGGGATCAGAGACAGCTGGGCTGGGCGGGAGTGAGCACGCCCCTCCTCTCAGGTCAGCTTACCGCTGGCAAAGGGCCCACAGGGCCCCAGGCCTTCATCTGCTGAGGCCTGAGGCTGGAAACGCAAGGTCAACAGCCTTGACATTTGGGGGATGTGCGATTTACAGGCTTGTCTCACGTCCCCAACCAAATCTGCACACCTCCCTCCACTGAGCCCCAGCACAGCTGAGGAAACAGCGTCCGGAGAAAAGGTCTGGGCCAAAGGCACTCAGAAACACGTAGAAAGCGGGAAGTGATGGCCCAGCCTCAGGCCCCCACTCTGTGCCGTTGCCCCTTCGCCTCCCTGCTCTGCACCCAGCAACTCCCACACCCCAGTGCCTGTGGCCTTGAGACTTGGCTAGGCGTCACAGAGGGAAAGATCTAGTCTCACTTTATTCTACCTCCAGCCAGAAATCATGAAATCACAGCAAAGCCCAAACAGAGGGGACCCTACCAAGTCATCTGAACCTCAAATGGCTAATGCTAACTATACTACTACTAGTAGTAGCAAATGACAACAGTAACAGGCAGGTGTGCCAAGGGCTTTACAACACAACCATGAGTTAAAGAAAGATAAAGAAACTGAGGCCCAGAGCTGATAAATGACGGAATTCAGTTCAGTCGCTCAGCTGTGTCCGACTCTTTGTGACCCCACGGACTGCAGCACGCCAGGTTTCCCTGTCCATCACCAACTCCTGGAGCTTGCTCAAACTTGTGTCCATGAAATCAGTAATGCCATCCAACCATCTCATCCTCTGTCATCCCCTTCTCCTCCTCCCTTCAGTCTTTCTCAGCATCAGGGTGTTTTGCATCAGAGTTCTTCGCATCGGGTGGCCAAAGTATTGGAGTTTCAGCTTCAGCATCAGTCCTTCCAGTGAATATTCAGGACTGGTTTCCTTTAGGATGGACTGGTTGGATCTTCCTTGCAGTCCAAGGGACTCTCAGGAGTCTGGAGAGCACCGCAGTTCAAAAGCATCAGTTCTCTGGTGCTCAGACTTCCTTATGGTCCAACTCTCATATCCATACATGACTACTAGAAAAACCATAGCTGTGACTAGACAGAGCTTTGTTGGTAAAGTAATTCTCTGCTTTTTAATATGCTGTCTAGGTTTGTCATGGAGAAGGCAATGGCAATCCACTCTAGTACTCAAGCCTGGAAAATCCCATGGACGGAGGAGCCTGGTAGGCTGCAAGCCATGGGGTCGCTAAGACTCGGACACGACTGAGCAACTTCACTCTCACTTTTCCTTTCATGCATTGGAGAAGGAAATGGCAACCCACTCCAGGGTTCTTACCTGGAGAATCCCAGGGACAGCGGAGCCTGGTGGGCTGCCGTCTATGGGGTCTCACAGAGTCAGACACGACTGAAGCGACGTAGCAGCAACAACTAGGTTGGTCATAGCTTTTCTTCCGAGGGGCAAGCATCTTTTAATTTCATGGCTGCAGTCACCATCTTTAAGGCTTCAAATGCAGAGCCTCTCTCACCAAGTCTGTGCTCCCTGCCTGCCCCCCCCCCCCCCCGCAGCATTTGAGACAAGCACTCTGTGTGCACACCTCCACTGCAAGCACCTCACCACCTTCCATTTATTCCATCTGTAGACAGTCTGCCCACAGTGTGGGCCTCTGTGGTGTCTGCCTGCCCAGCTCCCCTTCCCCTGCTGGTTGGTGCTCATTATCAGCCCCACACGGGGCCACAGTTCACCGGAGCAGGACTGGACAGCACACCTGAGCACAACCACCAGACTTCCACTCCAGGAGTCTAACTTGTTGCCTACACATTGGCTGTTAGCTGCAGTCACCATTTCCAGCTGAGCTGGGTGTTCCTTCTGGCTACTTGTGTTAATGAAATCTGCACGCTAAAGCCCCTCTGTTGAAATACCCAGGCGTGTCTGTCTCAGCAGACAGGACAGGAGGAAGTGCCGACCACCTTCCTCCACGTGTAGAGGAGCCTGGAGAGTCAGCAGTAGAGAGAGAACACGCTCCAAGCCAGAAAGACGCAGAGGCAAGTGTCACTGCCTTGATCAAGGGCACTTGGTTCTTGGGAACAGGATCGCTGAAAACTCAAATGGTGCTTCCTGCTCTTGGCATTCCCAGTCATGCTCACATCCCTACAATTTCATACCCATCTTGCTCGAGCTAACCTCAGAGAGTGATGCCTGAATCACGACTCTCAGAGAGAAAATCTTCATCCAGAGTCTCCACCCACTACCGGAAGTCTGGGGGCCACCAGAAGCATGCTGAGCACCCCTCATTCCGGCAGAGCTTAAAACACTTGAAGGCAACTGTCCCCACACTCCCCCGGCAGTCCAGTCAAGGCTTCTCCTGGTGAATTATCCCTTGAAAGCTCCTTGAAGCCAGGCCGCATGCTCACAGCCTGGCACTCTGCCTGGCTAAGGGGGGCATTGCGTGCTTGTGTGTGCGTTTGTGTGTTTAGATGAATCTTGTTCGGGCTTCTTCATTTCTTTCCCCCAGCCCCAGCCCCTAGCCACTATTGGTCTGTTTTCTTTTCCCATATTTTTGTCTTTTTCCACAGCACATGTATACAGAATCACACAGTATGGAGCCTTGGGAGTCTGCCTTCTTTCACTCGCCATTTGCAGTTCATACATGTTGTTATATGTAAGAGCAGTTGCATTTTATTGCTGAGTAGTAGTCCATGGTATGAATAGATACCTGCCTGCTCACTTACCAGGGAAGGGATCACTGGGGTGTTTCCAGTCTGGGGCCATTATAAATAAAGTTTTCCATCAGTCATGTAGAGGTTTCTAGATGGGTATGTTTTCAAGTTCTCTGGGATAAACACCCAGCAGTAGCCTTGCTAGGTCACAGGTTAACTGTATATTTAACTTTGTAAGAAACTTACAAACTATTTTGCCGCGTGGCTGTACCATTTTGCATTCCCCCAGCAATTTAGGAAAGTTCTGGCTGCTCCTCTGTGTCCTGGCTGGCACTTGTTCGCTCTTTGGCTTTGTTTTGGTCCTTCTACTCGGCATATCATGGTATTACATCATAGTTTTCACTTGTTCATCCCTAATTACTAACCGGGGCTTCCCAGGTGACACAGAGATAAAGAATCCTCCTGCCAGTGCAGCAGACGCAAGAGACGCAGGTTCATTTCCTGGATTGGGGAGATCGCCTTTTCCCCCAGCAATTTAGGAAAGTTCTGGCTGCTCCTCTGTGTCCTGGCTGGCACTTGTTCGCTCTTTGGCTTTGTTTTGGTCCTTCTACTCGGCATATCATGGTATTACATCATAGTTTTCACTTGTTCATCCCTAATTACTAACCGGGGCTTCCCAGGTGACACAGAGATAAAGAATCCTCCTGCCAGTGCAGCAGACGCAAGAGACGCAGGTTCATTTCCTGGATTGGGGAGATCGCCTTGAGTAGGAAATGGCAACCCACTCCAGTATTCTTGCTTGGAAAATTCCATGGACAGAGGAGCCTGGTGGGCTACAATCCATGGGGTCACAAAGAGCTGGACATGACCGAGCTACGGAGCCCTCAGGCAGTTATTAAATGCTCACTATGTTGAACATCCTACATCTTTGGTGAAGTGTTGAAATTTTTTCTTTGTTGTTGTTGTTGATTTCCCCCCTCATTATTGAGTTTTGAGAGTTTTTAAAAAATATGTTCCAGATTCAAGTATTTTATCATATATGTGATTTGCAAATATTTTCTCCCAGCTTGTGATTTTCTAGTCTCTTAATAGTCAGTGACTCTCAAAGGCATTGGAAAGACTCTGATGCTGGGAGGGATTGGGGGCAGGAGGAGAAGGGGACGACCGAGGATGAGATGGCTGGATAGCATCATGGACTCGATGGACGTGAGTCTGAGTGAACTCCGAGAGATGGTGATGAACAGGGAGGCTTGGTGTGCTGCAATTCATGGGGTCGCAAAGAGTCGGACACGACTGAGCAACTGAACTGACTGACTGACTCAAAGGCTAAATTTCTTAAATTTGGGTTCAGGATATAAATCAGACAGTATCTCTTCCCTGCCTGGTTCCCCATCACAGTGGGGATCGAATTCAAATGCCTTTGCTGTCCCATGAGCCTTGCTGAGGCCTGGCCTCCACTCGCAGCTCCCTTTACCACCCGCACCCCACTATGCTTCAGCTCCACATATTTCCCCCCTCATTATTGAGTTTTGAGAGTTTTTAAAAAATATGTTCCAGATTCAAGTATTTTATCATATATGTGATTTGCAAATATTTTCTCCCAGCTTGTGATTTTCTAGTCTCTTAATAGTCAGTGACTCTCAAAGGCATTGGAAAGACTCTGATGCTGGGAGGGATTGGGGGCAGGAGGAGAAGGGGACGACCGAGGATGAGATGGCTGGATAGCATCATGGACTCGATGGACGTGAGTCTGAGTGAACTCCGAGAGATGGTGATGAACAGGGAGGCTTGGTGTGCTGCAATTCATGGGGTCGCAAAGAGTCGGACACGACTGAGCAACTGAACTGACTGACTGACTCAAAGGCTAAATTTCTTAAATTTGGGTTCAGGATATAAATCAGACAGTATCTCTTCCCTGCCTGGTTCCCCATCACAGTGGGGATCGAATTCAAATGCCTTTGCTGTCCCATGAGCCTTGCTGAGGCCTGGCCTCCACTCGCAGCTCCCTTTACCACCCGCACCCCACTATGCTTCAGCTCCACATCCCCTTCTGTCACCCCAGCAACACTCCAGCTCACAGTGCCTACAGGGTCTTTCCACTCACGGCTCTTTTCCACACACCCTCTCTCCCTCTCATCTTCCAGGCCTCAGCTCAAATGCCACCTCCTCAGAGAGTAGCCCCTTCCTTACCACACTCACAAAGCTGTAACCAATTTCATCCCCCATGATGCTCTAGCCAATACCTGACTTTATCTTCTCCATGTCACTGACCACTGCTGGAAAGTGTCCATTAGTCCCCTCCAGAAGAGAGGCCTTATGGGTGTTTCTCTGTCTCACTCACCACTGTCCTGTTGATTTATAGATCTGGTGTCTGTACATGACAGACACTTCACCGCTCGCCTGCATGCTCTGAACAAATAAAGAGCAAAGTAAGTTCCCTCTCATGCATCTAATCAATGAATATGCCCTGGTTTGTCCAAAGCCCTTTAAATTGATCTGTCTTTGGGCAGGGCCAGGTAAACTCAGAATCAAATAGGACTTGCGTCTCCCTCTTTCTGGCAACTGTGCTCCTATTAATGCAACCCAAGAGAACACTCCCTTTGGAGGCAGACATTTCATTCTGACACAGACCAAGCCTTCCAGAGCCCAAACCCACCTCTATATGCACAGGAGGAACTATGCTCCAATAGTGAAAACAATTCTAGATTTCATATCTTCCCAAGACCTCTCAGCCCAGAGTCGCTTGTGCCTAAAAACATCAGCTGCCCTGGGTCTCTCCATAGAACTGACATGATACACAGCCTGGGGAGCCAGTCAAGGCCTCAGCAAGGACCAGGCCCCGTCTTCTGTTGCACCCCCAAACCGCCACATCTCACTCCAGGGAAATAACCCATGTGTCTGCCAGCTCCAGCTTCAGTGTAATGATGATGAAATTTTCAATGCCTGAAAAATCCTTCTCTCAAAAAACCAGAAAATTGCTCTTTGAGTTACTTAACGAAAGCCATTATTTGCATACATTTGGCGTTACTACAACACTTCCGCATTTAAATAGTCTGTAATTAAAATCATTAATTGCAGAAAATAGTGACTCTTAAGGCTATAATTTAGTGAGGTTCTCGGCATTTGAGGATCTGCCTTAAAGACCAACCGGGTGACCCAGGGAACCCCCAGCCCATACAAACCATTCTGGCATCTGGGACGTCTGCAGCCCCAGGTGGGTGCAGTCGAAGCGAGACAAGACTTGAAACCACAGCTCCCTACATCTCTGCACCCAGAGACCCTGGGTCTCTGGCCCAGGGATGCTAATGAAGCTCGTAAAAGGCAGGACTGGGAAGTTTCTCTGGGGAAAACCTCTAAGCCAACACGTAAAGCAGTCATCCTTCTTTTGGTGTTCAGGACAGTGTGGGGGAACCAGAGGGCTGAGTAAGCCCCAAGTTTAAGTAAATCACAGTTTATATGACCTGGTGCATTTAAGAGAGGCCTGCCGTGTTGGGCTATGGCGCTTCCCAGGTGGCGCTAGTGGTAAAGAATCTGCCTGCCAATGCAGGAGACGTGAGTTCAATCCCTGGGCGGGGAAGATCCCCTGGAGAAGGGCATGGCAACCCACTCTTGCCTGGAGAATCCCACGGACAGAGGAGCCTGGCAGACTACAGTCCAAGGCTGCAAAGAGTCAGACACGACTGAAGCAACTTAGGATGCACACATGTGTTAGGCCACAAAAGGGTTCACTTGTCTGGGGACCTGGGCCCCATTTTGGAAGCTGGCCAGGCAGGTAAGGCAAGTGGAGGTAGAGTGCTGGGTGCTCAGCCCATGCACAAGCAAGGCTTCCCAGACAGACACTGATCAGGGCTGGTACCAGCCTGTTTGGTCAAATGAGAAGAGGGGCAGTTAGCTGTCCCCTCACAGGTTCAGCCCAGTTTGTGGATCAATGGGGAGACAGTGGTGGGGCCCTGGGTGGGTTTGCAACCTTGCTGGTGGTCATGTGGAAGTAGAATCCCCTTTTTGGGCCTGGGTCTGTAATTCTCCCCGACACTGAGATGAGATAAAGGCTGTGTGAGTAATAGAGGATTTAGAGGAACTCAGAAGGGCTGCTCAAAGGAAAAGAAATAGGCTTCCAGCAAACCATTCAGCACAGTTCAAGGTCAGAGGTCAGGCTTGTCAGCTCTGCCTGCCCAGCCCGGGCACAGGGCCAGCCCATGGGAGCAGGACCCTAACCATTGGATGGTGACTCCCTCTTGTGCCCTCTGTGGGAGTGCCTGCACTTTCTCTGGGCGATGGCTCTCAGGAGCCACATGGGCCTATCCGGGCCCGCTGAGCGCACAGGCTGCAGTGTGGTGAAGTGGGCCACCCTGCAACAGGCATGGCTGCACCCCTTCAACCCCAGAAAAGCTCCAGCAACATGAGGACTCTGCCGTGACCACAGCCCTGTCCCCCTCCCCAGGGTGGGGGTGGGAGGGTAGCTGCTGAGTGCAGGACCACCATCTGCATGGGCATGCAGGCGGCGTGTGCAGGGCGGGTGGATACTGTGGGCATCAGTATGCCCTAGTCCTTGGGGGCGTGAGGAAGCCAGTCTCCTCTTACAGACACTGGGGGTTCCCTCCCTCGCTCCTTTGAAATTGGGCATGGCTACGTGATGGGCTCTGGTCAAGACAATGTGTGAATGAGATGGGAGTCATTTCCCAGTGAAGCTTTGAGAGCTGGCCTGCCAGCTGTCACCTCCTCCTCTCCCTGCCTCAGTGACCACACAAACGTGATGGGAGATTGGACCCGGCACGGGCTGAGGTCACTGACGACTATGAGCAAACTCCCTCCTAGGCCGTCTGCCTGGACATGTAACGTGAGCAGCAAATAAATCTTCATTACTTGAAGACAGAGCTAGAGGATATTTGTTACTGCAGCAGAACCTAACCGGCCTCCTACCTGAAAACCGTGACATCCCCAGTATGTGGTATTCCCACGCATCTGTGTGTACGTGTGGTATTTCTGTGGACGCTTGGGTGTTACTTCTTTTGGGGTGTGGTATGATGCTGTGTATTTGTGATGTTAACCAATGAAAATGATGTTTCTGTATGTATAGAAATGTGCTGTGTGTGTGTGTGTGATCCTATTATACAGTATATATATGATTTTTCTCTTGTGTGTCTGTATGTGTGGTATTTCTGGGATGGCGTATGAGCTCCCTAGTGTTATGAGAGTTTCTTGCAAAAACCAGTGGGTAAGAAGGTGGTTTCACCTGGACACAGATCTTGGTCCTTAAAAATTAGCAACAAGTGGGAAGGAGTCCCAGAGGACACTGAGGGAAGTGGCTGTGGGTATCCAGGAAGGGCCACCAGAGCATCTTCCCATCCCAAGGGCACCCTCTCAGCTACTGCAGACCCTGGATGGATGGGGGGCAGGTGCTGAAGAAGCCGAGGGCTGTGTGCCACACTTGAGGGCCACATCAGCCTCGGGGACCCATGGCAAGTATCCCTTTCTCTGAGTTGGGGCTCAACCCGGCATCCGCTGCTCTCACTTTCCTGGCTTTCCTGGGCACACTGCAGGTTCCAAGACACCGGATCCAGCTTCTGCATGCCCACAACCCCAGGACTCAGCCAGGCAAGCTACACGGGCCACCAGCCACAAATCCAACGTTCAGAGGAACACCATCATGGAACACCGGCGGGGAAATAAAACCCCTGAGAGGGCAAGGGATTTGCCATGGAAACACACAAAAGTTAAAAGCCTCTGACTCGAGTTCCAGGCTCAGCAGCTTCGGTCTGGCTCTGCTCAGAATGCTGGCCCAGAGAGGCCAGGAGGCCACCTTCCCCACCAGCCAGCCAGGAGGGCAAGCACTGGCCCCAGACCCAGGAACAGAAGTCCAGAGGGTCTGGTGCTTTTTCGGTTAGGGTGGGGCTGAGTACAAGACCCCACCATCATGGATTCACCCCAAGACCCTCAGTGCCAGTGGGGGCCCCAGAGAGCACCAGGAGGGGCAAGTGCAGCGGACAAGGGCACTCACCTGCAGCTCGGTCTGGAAGAAGAACTTCTGTGGGCACTGTGAGCAGTCGTAGATCTTGTCTTCCTGCCCGTGCACAGCAAAGATGTGCTGCTGCAGCTTGTTGGCCTGGACGAAGACTGGACATGGACATGGACATGGCTGTCAGGGGACACTGGGGACCCAGCCCGGCCACCCACAGCAGCTATCCCACACCACTCGCAAGTGGTGATCACCCAGGCACGGACACAGGGGCCAAACAGTAGGCTATCTGGAGCATCACGGGCACCCGCTGGAGAGGGCTCAAGCCAGTGAAGCTGAGCTCTGCCACTTACAGGCTGTGTAATATTGGACAAGTCACTTAACCTCTCTGGGCTTCTTTTCCTCATCTGAAAAACGAGGACCATTCAAGTAAGCAGCTCACTGGGGTAGCTGGGAGGATCAAATGGTTTAATACTTGCAGAACACTTAGAAGATGGCCTGGCACTTAAGTAGCCCAATGAATGTCATCATTGTCACCATTGCCGTTTGCTGGTTACCCTCCGCGTGTGGAGTCCCTGACTACAGCACAGGCCTGTGAGGCAGGCACTGTTAGTTATCCCCATTTGATAGAAAACTGGGGCACTGGGAGTGTTGAATGTCTTGTCCAAGGTCCCTCTCTGCAGGTGGCAGAACTGAGGTCTGTATTAAATAAGCTCAGCACAGTGTCTGGCACAGGAAGGTGCTCAGTGGACCAGGATCGGTGTTCTTGCTGAGGCTGTCAGCATCCTCACATCCCTACACAGGGGGCCCCGTGTCCTGGGTGGGCAGACCTAGCAGCTGGGGCCCCTCGGTGCCAGCCCCGACTCAGCTCATGGAGTGTGTTGGTAACAGATGGGTGGGGGCTCCTGAGACTGAGGGATTGGGGGGGAAGGGGCACCAGTGTGTGGCAAGACTCCTGGGAACCCAGGGGGGTGTGAGTGTGGGGGGCCCTCCGAGTAGCAGAGCCCCTTCCCGTAGGTCACGGCCCCCACCTCCCGCAGCAGGAGTACACGAGGCAGTCCTGGTCCTGGGCGCACACAGGAGGTGGCCCTGAAGCAGCTGTGTGTCTGGGAGGTGAGCCCTTCAGAGATCCCCTCCCACCAGGCGCCCTCCCCAGGGTGGGCTTCCCGCCATGGCAGACGACAGATGTCAGGGGGTAGGCAGGGGAAGGCCAGGCTCCCCCAGCACACCGGCTGCCATCTGGGCAGCAGGAGGGGGGCTCAGCAGAGCCCCTGAGACTTGCCTCGGGCCGGGGCAGCCGCTCGCCCGGCCGGCAGCCAATCTGGGGGCTGGGGAGTCTGGCTGGCAGAACCACCCTTTGACCCCCCCAGCCTGGAGCACGGATGCAGCAGGGGCTGGGACAGGCCAGGGCACTGAGGGGTGGGGTGAGCAGGGGGGAGGTGAAGGGAGAGCCCCAGTGGTGCTGGACAGAGCTCACAGCTCAGAAACGAGCCTGGAGCCCCCACTGGAGAAGGGCAAGGCTGGCAGAGGGGGAAGGCCTGGCAGCAGCAGGGTGCGAGGAGGGCTAGGAGATCACGCTGCCGAAGTGCAGAGGCTGAGTGTGTAGACAGGAGGGCCAGGCCACGTGTGGGCACGGGGCTGCGGATCCCTCAGGGCGTCTTCCCATGAACTCTGCAGCCACGCTGTGCCAGGAACCGACGCTGAAGGCCAGGGCTTGAAGGGCTGGGCTCCTGGGTCCCTTGCCTCTCCCCACCTGCTGCCTACTGGGCACACCTACCTGTGAAGCACACGGGGCATTTGAAGGTGCCACCCATGCCCTCGAAGCTGTGCTCGATGAGGTGACAGAGGAGCTTGGCCGGGGAGTCGAACATCTGGTTGCACAGCTTACACTCATGGTTGATGCCTTCCTCTGCAAGAAGAACCACGGCCGGTCAGCAACCCTGTGGACCACATCCTCCTGCTGGAGGCCACACCGCCTCCAGGACACCCCAGGTCAGCCCTCCATGACCCCCTGGAACCAGAGCCCAGGGAGGGGTGCCATGGATGCTGAGACCCACCCCAGCTCCAGGTGCTCCAGCCTCTGGAGGCTGCCAGACCCGAATAGCTGGCTCTTGGATGTGCCATTTGCTATGACTTCTTGCTGGTCTAGGCATGCAGTGTGTGAGCCATGAGTAGCAGCTTGCATCCCAGACTGTAACATAGAGGAGAAGGGCCCGGGATGGGGTCGGCTTGGAGGAGGGAGTCCGCTAGAATTTTTCAAAGTCCAACAGACCATTTATCGAGCATGTACTGTGTGCCAGGTACTTTGAGCTGGGGATTCTGTGGGGGAGATAAGTGGATAATGCATTTGTCCCCATTCCTGTGATGAGGATAATAAAGATGATCAACATGTAACTCAGTGTCAAGAGGTGGGGAGGGAATGCATGGAGCTCCAGAGGTGAGAGTCAGAGCAAGGCCCTGGGGTAGGTCCGTGTGGGGCCACCTGGATGGTAGCAAGGGGGCGGGGACAGCATGGGACAGTAGTAACCAGGGGTGCACTTTAAGAAGGGCCTTGGTGGACAGTGGAGGGCTTAGGGACTCTACTCTAAAAGGTCTGGGCAGCCCCCGGAAGATACTGAAAAACACAAGAAAGTGCTCTTCTAAACATTTTGGAACAGATGGTCTAGCCAGTGCTCACAGACAATGGGCAGACACCCCGTGCTGCTTTCAGATCAGAACACGGCTCCATCCCTTCACCTGGGAGCTGCTATGACCCCGAACCCTCACTCAAAGGCACCCAGAGAAGGGAGTGTGCCCCGAGGCCAGCAGAGCTGAGATCTGGTGCCCCTGCCCGGAACCAGCAGGATGGAGTTCAAATCCTGGCTGCTTTCTCCAGCCACATAATCCGGGCATCAGTTCACTCTCAGTAGATGGTGGCCACCTGAGTCCCCGCCTCACAGGGCTGGGCAAGGATGAATGGGGCTGTGCCTGTGGCCAGCGTGGCCTGCTGGTCAGCGGGGGAATCGCCCCAGCTGGAGTGTCCCCTCATCCAGGGTTAGAGTCTCACTCTGACCTTGGGCAAGTTATGTAACCTGTCTGGGCCTCAGTTTCCTCTTTGCTAAAATAATAGCAGTTCTCCTTAACACTGCACACCTATGAGAATGGCCAAAATCCAGAACACCGACAACAGCAAATGCTGGCGAGGAGGCAGAGCAGCAGGAACACCCATTGCTGGGACAGGCCAGGGCACTGAGGGGTGGGGTGAGCAGGGGGGAGGTGAAGGGAGAGCCCCAGTGGTGCTGGACAGAGCTCACAGCTCAGAAACGAGCCTGGAGCCCCCACTGGAGAAGGGCAAGGCTGGCAGAGGGGGAAGGCCTGGCAGCAGCAGGGTGCGAGGAGGGCTAGGAGATCACGCTGCCGAAGTGCAGAGGCTGAGTGTGTAGACAGGAGGGCCAGGCCACGTGTGGGCACGGGGCTGCGGATCCCTCAGGGCGTCTTCCCATGAACTCTGCAGCCACGCTGTGCCAGGAACCGACGCTGAAGGCCAGGGCTTGAAGGGCTGGGCTCCTGGGTCCCTTGCCTCTCCCCACCTGCTGCCCACTGGGCACACCTACCTGTGAAGCACACGGGGCATTTGAAGGTGCCACCCATGCCCTCGAAGCTGTGCTCGATGAGGTGACAGAGGAGCTTGGCCGGGGAGTCGAACATCTGGTTGCACAGCTTACACTCATGGTTGATGCCTTCCTCTGCAAGAAGAACCACGGCCGGTCAGCAACCCTGTGGACCACATCCTCCTGCTGGAGGCCACACCGCCTCCAGGACACCCCAGGTCAGCCCTCCATGACCCCCTGGAACCAGAGCCCAGGGAGGGGTGCCATGGATGCTGAGACCCACCCCAGCTCCAGGTGCTCCAGCCTCTGGAGGCTGCCAGACCCGAATAGCTGGCTCTTGGATGTGCCATTTGCTATGACTTCTTGCTGGTCTAGGCATGCAGTGTGTGAGCCATGAGTAGCAGCTTGCATCCCAGACTGTAACATAGAGGAGAAGGGCCCGGGATGGGGTCGGCTTGGAGGAGGGAGTCCAGCTAGAATTTTTCAAAGTCCAACAGACCATTTATCGAGCATGTACTGTGTGCCAGGTACTTTGAGCTGGGGATTCTGTGGGGGAGATAAGTGGATAATGCATTTGTCCCCATTCCTGTGATGAGGATAATAAAGATGATCAACATGTAACTCAGTGTCAAGAGGTGGGGAGGGAATGCATGGAGCTCCAGAGGTGAGAGTCAGAGCAAGGCCCTGGGGTAGGTCCGTGTGGGGCCACCTGGATGGTAGCAAGGGGGCGGGGACAGCATGGGACAGTAGTAACCAGGGGTGCACTTTAAGAAGGGCCTTGGTGGACAGTGGAGGGCTTAGGGACTCTACTCTAAAAGGTCTGGGCAGCCCCCGGAAGATACTGAAAAACACAAGAAAGTGCTCTTCTAAACATTTTGGAACAGATGGTCTAGCCAGTGCTCACAGACAATGGGCAGACACCCCGTGCTGCTTTCAGATCAGAACACGGCTCCATCCCTTCACCTGGGAGCTGCTATGACCCCGAACCCTCACTCAAAGGCACCCAGAGAAGGGAGTGTGCCCCGAGGCCAGCAGAGCTGAGATCTGGTGCCCCTGCCCGGAACCAGCAGGATGGAGTTCAAATCCTGGCTGCTTTCTCCAGCCACATAATCTGGGCATCAGTTCACTCTCAGTAGATGGTGGCCACCTGAGTCCCCGCCTCACAGGGCTGGGCAAGGATGAATGGGGCTGTGCCTGTGGCCAGCATGGCCTGCTGGTCAGCGGGGGAATCGCCCCAGCTGGAGTGTCCCCTCATCCAGGGTTAGAGTCTCACTCTGACCTTGGGCAAGTTATGTAACCTGTCTGGGCCTCAGTTTCCTCTTTGCTAAAATAATAGCAGTTCTCCTTAACACTGCACACCTATGAGAATGGCCAAAATCCAGAACACCGACAACAGCAAATGCTGGCGAGGAGGCAGAGCAGCAGGAACACCCATTCACTGCTGGTGAGAATGCAGAATAGTACACCCTCTCTGCAAGACTTCTTGGCAGCTTCCTATAGAACTGAACATCCTCTCACCATATGATCTAGTGATCTCACTCCTTAGTATTTACCGAAAGCAGCTGAGAACTTAAGTTCACACAAAAACTGGTACACAGATTGTTACAGTGGCTTTACTTAATATTGCCAAACCTTGGAAGGAGCCAAGATGTCCTTCAGTAGATGAGTGGATTCATAAACTGAGACAATTCCAGACAATGGAGTATTGTGTGTGTCTCTGTGTGTGTGTGTGTTAGTTGCTCAGTTGTATCTGACTTTTTGCCACTCCTTGGAGTGTAGTCTGCCAGGCTCCTCTGTTCAAGGAATTCTTCAGGCAAGAAGGTTGCCATGCCCTTCTCCAGGGGATCTTCCCAACCCAGGGATCAAACCCAGGTCACCTGCATTGCAGGCAGCTTCTCTGTCTAGGCTTCCCTCACAGCTCAGTTGGTAAAGAATCTGTCTGCAATGTGGGAGACCCCAGTTTGATCCCTGGGATGGGAAGATCCGCTGGAGAAGGGATAGGCTACCCACTCCAGTATTCTTGGGCTTCCCCTGTGGCTCAGCTGGTAGAGGGTCTGCCTGCAATGCAGGAGACTTGGATTAGATTCTATGGGAGACCAGGTGGATTTGATCCCTGGGTTGGGAAGGAAGGGAAAGGCTATCCACTCTAGTCTTCTGGCCTGGAGAATTCCATGGACTGTATAGTACAGGGGGTCGCAAAGAGTCGGACACAACTGAGTGACTTTCACTTTCACTTTCTTTACTATTTGAGCCACCAGGGAAGCCCACAGTGGAATGTTATTCAGTGCTAAAAAGAAGACAGTGAGGACCTTAAATGTATGTTACTAAGTGAAAGAAGCCAATCTGAAAAGCTACATACTGTATGATTCCAACTATTCTGGAAAAACTATGTAAGCAATGAAAAGTTCAGTGTTTACTGGGGGTGAGTGAGTGGACGAACAGGCAGAGCACGGAGGACTTCTGGGCCAGTGAAAATATTGTGTGTGATGTTATACTATAGCTATATGCTGCTGCTAAGTCGCTAAGTCGCATCCGACTCTGTGCAGCCCCATAAGACGGCAGCCCACCAGGCTCCCCCGTCCCTGAGACTCTCCAGGCAAGAACACTGGAGTATATGTGTCCAAACCCATAAAACGTACAACACCAAGAGTGAGCCCCAAGGAAAATTATGGACTTCAGGTGACTATATTGCTTCAGTTCAGGTTCACCTCTGTGGGAAAAAAAAAAAAAGTACCATCCTGGTGAGTGATGTTGATAATGGAGGGGGGTGGCTGCTATGCACATGGGGGGCAGTGGGATAGTAGGAATCTGTCTTGTTTCAACTTTATTGTAAACCTAAAACTGCTTTTTAGCGGACTTCCCTGGTGGTTCAGTGGTTGAGAGTCTTCACTGCTGTATGGAGGGACGTGGGTTCGATCCCTGGTTGGGGAACTAAGATCCCATATGCTGGGGCGCAACTAGCCCCACACGCCGAAACTACAGAGCCCACGCACCATACCGTGGGCCACAACAGAGCTCCGACATGACGCAATGAAGATCCCGAGTGCCACAGTGAGCCTTCTTTGTCCTCTTGCTATTTGTGTATCAGATGGGCAGGTCTCTATTCACAGTCAAGTGGATAAAGGCCCCCACTCGGCAGAGAACTGTAAATCCTCCTTTGCTGTCTCAGCCCAGGGAACCCACTCTGGCCGGGCAAGGGGAGAGACCCTGGTCAGGGCATCTCTCATCCCTGAGTATTTTCTGAGCCCCTCCTTCGGGCCTACGTGTAGCCTGATGCTTTGGGGACCAGAGGAGAAGACATTATCTGTGCCCATAGCCTCGTTGCCAGGATCAGGAAGACTCTTACGAGGTGTCAGGTGCATAGTGTCAGATGTGTATAAGAGACAGTCCTCTAACAGCTGATATGAGAATTAAATGAGTTAATACTCCTTTAACACACGGAAAGGGGGTTTGACTGGTCTCTGGCACACAGCAAGCACTCAATAAGGTGTTTGTTGCCAAGCGTGCGGGTAAGGAGGAGAGTATTATCTGGGACAGCCAAGGACACAGGCTCCCCCTCGGGCTCCCCCTGGGAACCAGCCTCACCAAAGGTGCCAGGTGCTGCGATCTGCCCTCAAAGGCAAGAATTAGGTAGCAGAGGGGCTCTGCCAGTGGCAAGGCACAATCACAGATGGGCTGAGGCTCCTGGCGAGTCCCTGGGTCCCCCAGGCCCTGGCAGGGGCTGGCGGGGACAGCAAGCATCCCTCTGGCCCAGCCGTCCCCCACCACCCCCCCGAGGCACCCCATGGCAGAAGCAAGCACACACACGTGCATGTGCAGGTGGGCCTGGCCCACATAGCCCACTGGCTGCAATCTACCGGGTGTTTGTCGTGCCCCTGGAGCCCTGGCAACTAGGCCACATGCACCCGACAGAGATTCAAGCTGATCTTCCATTTATACCGGAGGATGCCAGAGGGATGCTTGCTGTCCCCCACCACCCCCCCGAGGCACCCCATGGCAGAAGCAAGCACACACACGTGCATGTGCAGGTGGGCCTGGCCCACATAGCCCACTGGCTGCAATCTACCGGGTGTTTGTCGTGCCCCTGGAGCCCTGGCAACTAGGCCACATGCACCCGACAGAGATTCAAGCTGATCTTCCATTTATACCGGAGGAAAAGGAATTCATTGACAAGTTTTGGGACACAGGGCAGGCTCAGTACACTCGCCGCACAAGCCCCACGCACGTCCGCCACTTCCCTCGGGGAACTTCTCATCATAATTAGAGATGGCCTCCAGTGTGGGGGATTGCCTCAGAAGACCCCCCAATGCACCCCCACTCCGCACAAACAATGCTTCTCAGAGCCTGGTGCAGAGCAGGGAATGACTGAATGAATGAATGAGAGGCACCACTTTTATATATGCTCTCCCTGTTAGGATGCGGCCATCTCCTGCACGTTAATGAGGCAGAGGTTATGTGAAAATGATGACTGTGCTGAGGGTTTTTTTTTTTTACTGCAGTTAGCTGAAGTTTAAGTTTATAACCAACTGAATCTCAGAAATCACCCTGCTTGTTGGGAAAATTTCTAGGCAAGAAAAAAACGGGTCCAGAGAATGAGACCATTTGCTGAGGTAAAACAGCTAGCTAGGGGTGGTACTCTGAACAGGATACAAAGCCCTCCCTATTCGTGCATATCCCACCTGCCCACCACCTCCAGGCAGCCTCCTGGACTATGCCAGCTGACACAGCTGACACTATGCACCTGACACCTCGTAAGAGTCTTCCTGATCCTGGCAACGAGGCTATGGGCACAGATAATGTCTTCTCCTCTGGTCCCCAAAGCATCAGGCTACACGTAGGCCCGAAGGAGGGGCTCAGAAAATACTCAGGGATGAGAGATGCCCTGACCAGGGTCTCTCCCCTTGCCCGGCCAGAGTGGGTTCCCTGGGCTGAGACAGCAAAGGAGGATTTACAGTTCTCTGCCGAGTGGGGGCCTTTATCCACTTGACTGTGAATAGAGACCTGCCCATCTGATACACAAATAGCAAGAGGACAAAGAAGGCTCCTGCAACTTATAAATCAGAGAAATCATGTCTGACAGTCACTTTCCGTTCTCTGAGAGCTGAGCAATTCATCAGCTGGTCCCCCCTGATCCCCTGCACCCACCTTCATAACTGTGCACAGCCAGGCAGTCATGGAGCTGCAAGCCAGTTCCAGGGCCTGAATAGCCACCACCTGAGCAAATCGCAGCCCCAAACAGGCGCCCATGTGAGGTTCTGGGATAATGAGATCAAGAGGCGGTAGATGAGTTGAGGGGGGTCGTTCCCTTTCCTCATTCCCCATCTAACATGCTAAAGTGTCCAACCTGGGAGACAGGAGAAGGCAGATAAAACAAGCAAAAAGTAAAAAGTGGGTGAGAAATAATAAAGCCTGAATGAAGGCTTCCGAAAGACCTAGGAATCTCTCCCACCTTCTGATCTGTAAATCTTCTTCCTGAAGGAGAAGGCCCTCTCCCCACAGGCAGGGGCTGGAGGTGCTCCGGGGGGTGTCCATTACGTGTACCTCTGCTTGTAACAACATCCAAGAGAATGAGAGGGGGCGCTGGGGGCTGCCCTAGTTACTGTGCAAACACTCCTTTGCATGCCTGTGACCCAATACCATCCAGTCCACGGCAACAGAAAGAATTCACTGCTACATCCCTCTTACCCCTACCAGTGCCCGCAACCTCTCATTCCATCCCAAGTCACGGGGTCCGCAGATAGAAGCATGCCAGAGAGTAAACTTCGCTGAATTATATAAGATCACACAGGCTCAGCGATACCTCGGAGCAGAATGACAAAGCTGTCTGGGAGCCCGTGGGCCCCTCCGCCCCCGGCATGGGCCTGGAGGATTTTGTGAGTGAAGACGCACAATTGCTCCCTCTTTTTTTTTTTTTTTTTTTAAGAGCACGTGACAGGCATCCATAAGAGAGGCCCACGCAACTCAGGTGCACTGTGCAGCCCTTCTCATTGGTAAAGTGAAACGCAGATGTCCCCTGCTCACCGTACTGGCTCTTGCCTCCCAGTCCCCCTAAGTCAGGGCTGATGCAGGCAAATCTATTGATTTACTATGATTAAAAAAAAAAAAGGAAGAAAGAAAAACTCAAACTGCCAAACAAGCCGACAAGCACGAAAATCCCAGAGTCCCTCTCTCCCTTCTATTTTTTTTTTCCTCTGCTCAGGAATAATAAGTGTTAATTTTACACTTCATTTCTCAAAAAAATAATAGGATGTGCTTTTGCTTAAAACCAAGTCAGCCTGCTGGAACCTTTCAGGCTGAAAGTGTGTCAGCCCAAAAGAGGAGCGGAGGGCTTTGTGGAAGAGCATCGTGCCGAGATGATAGCTCCCTGTAATGTCCTCGGTACCGACTTTTGTCTCCAAAAGCATTTGATCCCTGGCAGACACATACTTATTTCCATACAGGTCTTGGGGGAAGCCGGGAGGAGAGAGAGCTTATTATCAGAATCCTGAAGGTGAAGCTCAGGTGGGCCCCACTGAAGTCAAAGGCAGGCCTGGGCACACACTCGGAGGCCATAATTTGCTGCCTGGGAGGGAGGGGCAGCTGGCTGTGGTGGGGAGGGGACAGGGCCTTGTTCTTGGATTACAACGCACTGAGTGTGACCTGCTCCCGCCAGAGCCGTGGGCCCTGCCTGGCCCTTCTCTAAGCAGGGACCCCAGGTGGAAAAGCCACCTCGAGCAGGAATGTTCATGCATATGCCCCTCCAGGAAGAGAGCCAGTGACTGCTGCCTGTTTGGACAAGGCACATAAAAAGATACCTCCATTCAGGAAGCAGTGATTAAGGACGCAAAAGTTACAACCAGGAACACGTGGGTTTGAATCCCATTTCACTCACTCGCTCTGTGTGTACTTGGATAACTTCATGAACCTCTCTGAGCTTCAGCTACTTTTGCTAGAAAAGGTGAAGAATCATCCCAGGGTTTTGGGAAGGTGGCCAAGCAGGCTTGTTCTGCCACAAGACCTCTGCCCTCACTGAGACCCTCCCCTGAGACCATCTCCTCATCCCCCTCCCATCACTGTGTCCAGGGGTCTGCTCAAACGATGCCGCCTCCGAGAGGCCTACCCAGACCACCACCCCAAAATAGCACATGCAGCCCATCCTTTCTAGTACCTTAATCACCTTGAATTTCCTTGAGAGTGCTTACCACCATCTGGCATAGTACAGAGTTAATTGTGTGTGTGTGTGTGTGTGTGTGTGTGAGTTTTAATTCACTGACTCTTTTTCACACACACACACACACACAAAACATAGACACACACACACAGAAAGAATAATATAAGTTCCACGCAGGTTATTTTGCTCATTGCTGTCACCAGTGCCTATAACGGGGTCTGGTACCTGGTAGATGCTCAGTAAATAGGCAATTAATGATTTGCATATGGCACTTACTACAGTGCTTAGAAAATGGGGTGGGAGGGCTGGTAAATGCCAGTTACCAGACACCAATGGTCCCCCCAAACTCTCAGGACTGATGGCTTATAAAAGCTGTTCTTGCTTTCAGGAACTTGCTTTTTGGATCCTCAGAAGATGGCCTGGTCCAGGAGCATGGGCACCAAAGGAGTCCCTCAACGGACAGAAGAGGAAAGGGCCTTCCCAGGGAGGTGGCAGAGTGAGGCAGGGGTCGGGACCCATGCTGGTCACTACAAGCAGCCCTCTCTGGTTTTAGAAAATACCAAAAAGGCTGCAGGACTTGAGACCTGGGACTCAGCAAGCTACTCTCTGTTCCTCGATCACGCCAAAACCTCTGGTAAGAAGGAGAGCAGACAGACCCAGCCTCCATGTTTCCATGATCGAGCTGGGCGGGCCCCTTTGCTGGTGCCGGAGCCAGCTCCAGGTGACAGGAGCACTGGGCACTCTTCCCAGGTGAGGCGAGGAGGCAGGGCCCACGGTGACAGTCTGGGCCAGCCCCGGGCTTTGGCGCTGTCCCTGCCACAGCATCCCTGCAAATGGAAGGAGCTGCAGGGTGCACGGGCTGCTTGGCTGAGCTGAAATCCTCTGTCACCAGCTGGGGTAATGAACTTCACCAGACTTCAATCCCACAGCACCAGGCCCACCCCAAGAATCAGCTGCAGTAAAGACCCCTGAGGTCCTGGGGCCCAGGCTCAGTCCCATGCAGGGCACATGGTGATGAGGAAGGGTAAGGGCACACAGCCCAGCATTCAGCCAGGCCAATGAGAAGGCAAGAGGAGGACCCTGGGAGAGGACCCCACTGATGGCACCCCCATAAGTAACTAACCGGAAATAGACACCAAACAGGTAATAGAAACAGGGGCTCACGGGGAACACCGTCCTTTGTTCTCTCTAAAGAACAAAGACCTTTTGGCAAGAAGAGAAGAGGGCAGGCAGATAATGATATCAGAGCAGCCAGATCAGGCTGTTTATCTATTGATGTGTCATTAAATACCACAAGAAATGAACCGAGGTAAGCCAAAGGGAAAGGGGAAGGGTGACATCTGGGCCGGGCTTGACAAGGGCAAAGGAGGAAACAGGTCCAAGCGGGGCTCCTTCACCAGTTCTCTGCTCAGGAATAATAAGTGTTATTTTACACTTCATTTCTCAAAAAAATAATAGGATGTGCTTTTGCTTAAAACCAAGTCAGCCTGCTGGAACCTTTCAGGCTGAAAGTGTGTCAGCCCAAAAGAGGAGCGGAGGGCTTTGTGGAAGAGCATCGTGCCGAGATGATAGCTCCCTGTAATGTCCTCGGTACCGACTTTTGTCTCCAAAAGCATTTGATCCCTGGCAGACACATACTTATTTCCATACAGGTCTTGGGGGAAGCCGGGAGGAGAGAGAGCTTATTATCAGAATCCTGAAGGTGAAGCTCAGGTGGGCCCCACTGAAGTCAAAGGCAGGCCTGGGCACACACTCGGAGGCCATAATTTGCTGCCTGGGAGGGAGGGGCAGCTGGCTGTGGTGGGGAGGGGACAGGGCCTTGTTCTTGGATTACAACGCACTGAGTGTGACCTGCTCCCGCCAGAGCCGTGGGCCCTGCCTGGCCCTTCTCTAAGCAGGGACCCCAGGTGGAAAAGCCACCTCGAGCAGGAATGTTCATGCATATGCCCCTCCAGGAAGAGAGCCAGTGACTGCTGCCTGTTTGGACAGGGCACATAAAAAGATACCTCCATTCAGGAAGCAGTGATTAAGGACGCAAAAGTTACAACCAGGAACACGTGGGTTTGAATCCCATTTCACTCACTCGCTCTGTGTGTACTTGGATAACTTCATGAACCTCTCTGAGCTTCAGCTACTTTTGCTAGAAAAGGTGAAGAATCATCCCAGGGTTTTGGGAAGGTGGCCAAGCAGGCTTGTTCTGCCACAAGACCTCTGCCCTCACTGAGACCCTCCCCTGAGACCATCTCCTCATCCCCCTCCCATCACTGTGTCCAGGGGTCTGCTCAAACGATGCCGCCTCCGAGAGGCCTACCCAGACCACCACCCCAAAATAGCACATGCAGCCCATCCTTTCTAGTACCTTAATCACCTTGAATTTCCTTGAGAGTGCTTACCACCATCTGGCATAGTACAGAGTTAATTGTGTGTGTGTGTGTGTGTGTGTGTGTGAGTTTTAATTCACTGACTCTTTTTCACACACACACACACACACAAAACATAGACACACACACACAGAAAGAATAATATAAGTTCCACGCAGGTTATTTTGCTCATTGCTGTCACCAGTGCCTATAACGGGGTCTGGTACCTGGTAGATGCTCAGTAAATAGGCAATTAATGATTTGCATATGGCACTTACTACAGTGCTTAGAAAATGGGGTGGGAGGGCTGGTAAATGCCAGTTACCAGACACCAATGGTCCCCCCAAACTCTCAGGACTGATGGCTTATAAAAGCTGTTCTTGCTTTCAGGAACTTGCTTTTTGGATCCTCAGAAGATGGCCTGGTCCAGGAGCATGGGCACCAAAGGAGTCCCTCAACGGACAGAAGAGGAAAGGGCCTTCCCAGGGAGGTGGCAGAGTGAGGCAGGGGTCGGGACCCATGCTGGTCACTACAAGCAGCCCTCTCTGGTTTTAGAAAATACCAAAAAGGCTGCAGGACTTGAGACCTGGGACTCAGCAAGCTACTCTCTGTTCCTCGATCACGCCAAAACCTCTGGTAAGAAGGAGAGCAGACAGACCCAGCCTCCATGTTTCCATGATCGAGCTGGGCGGGCCCCTTTGCTGGTGCCGGAGCCAGCTCCAGGTGACAGGAGCACTGGGCACTCTTCCCAGGTGAGGCGAGGAGGCAGGGCCCACGGTGACAGTCTGGGCCAGCCCCGGGCTTTGGCGCTGTCCCTGCCACAGCATCCCTGCAAATGGAAGGAGCTGCAGGGTGCACGGGCTGCTTGGCTGAGCTGAAATCCTCTGTCACCAGCTGGGGTAATGAACTTCACCAGACTTCAATCCCACAGCACCAGGCCCACCCCAAGAATCAGCTGCAGTAAAGACCCCTGAGGTCCTGGGGCCCAGGCTCAGTCCCATGCAGGGCACATGGTGATGAGGAAGGGTAAGGGCACACAGCCCAGCATTCAGCCAGGCCAATGAGAAGGCAAGAGGAGGACCCTGGGAGAGGACCCCACTGATGGCACCCCCATAAGTAACTAACCGGAAATAGACACCAAACAGGTAATAGAAACAGGGGCTCACGGGGAACACCGTCCTTTGTTCTCTCTAAAGAACAAAGACCTTTTGGCAAGAAGAGAAGAGGGCAGGCAGATAATGATATCAGAGCAGCCAGATCAGGCTGTTTATCTATTGATGTGTCATTAAATACCACAAGAAATGAACCGAGGTAAGCCAAAGGGAAAGGGGAAGGGTGACATCTGGGCCGGGCTTGACAAGGGCAAAGGAGGAAACAGGTCCAAGCGGGGCTCCTTCACCAGTGGCCAGGCAGAAATCTGGGACCCTGTAAGCAGGGTCATGGGCCGAACTTAGTATCCCCAGCCCTCTAGGACCTGACTGCCCTGGAGGTTCTACATCCCCGCTGGGAAAGTATGGTCCTGGCATTACCTGGGAGCTGGTCAGAAATGCAAAATCTCAACCCTCACCCCAACATGCAGAATGAAAACCTGCATTTTAAAAGCACCCCAATGATCTGAGTGTGCGTTCAAGTTTAAGGAGCCCTGGGCTCTGTGACAGGTTTCTGAGGATGCTGACTCCTTGGAACCCTGTTGTCGTGAAGCGTAGGTTTGTAAGCATCACACTGCAGCTCTCACCAGGATGGTATGTTGTCGATCTCTGAAAAGGAGGAAAGTTTTCCAAAGCTGCTTTTGGTCCACGCTTTACAGGAGGCTGAGAAATCATCAACAATGGGAAACACTGTCCTGTTCTCATGACTGGGATGAAAACGATGTGGGTGAATTTGGAGGAGAGAGTCTGGGGTGGGTGGGTGGCCAACAGATCCCTGGCTGCCTCAGCACCCCGATGGCCGCAGATTCCCCAGTGCCAGGGTTCTCGGGCTGCCCAGCACCTTCCAGCACTCCAGAACATGCAGCCAGGGCTTGAAGGCACGAAGGCATACCCTGCCGCCACTGCCCCCGTCTTGGGCCCCCATTTTCCTAATTAATCCTGGAGGGTGGGCTGTGCCCTTCCTCCTCCCCTCAGGAGCACCTTCCCAGGCCTCTCTGGCCAGGAGGGACCCATCCCACGGTCCCTCGTGTTTCAGAAAGGCTTATAAATGAGCTCTGGCAATCTGAATCGGGGCCCCACGGGGAACCCAGAGCCTCTTCAAAACAGAGCCCAGACAATTAGGCAGTCTGAGTTTTGAAAGGCTTGGGATTGATGGCGTGGACAGTAAAAATATCACCTGGGGAGCTGGGTGTAGTCCTCTGAGGGTTGCCTGAGGTCAGTTGCCATGGCAACCGAGAATGAGCTCAACCTTGTAACTGACCCTTATCTTTTTTTGATCTGTGGGCCACTTGGGGCCAAGGCTTGAAATCAACTGGAAAATAATCCGGTCACATATCAGAAGGAAAACTATTTATACTTATTTACCCAGGTACCCACCAACATCCCCCTTCAACAAGGATGCTGACGCCACAATAAACCAACGTGGCATCTCCGAATGGAGGCTACCGGATGGCAGGAAAAGGGGAGGCTGAATTCCCCATCGTGGCAGAAGGAAGCTCTGTCCACACGCTGGCAGGCAGACACTGGTGGAAGGGCTACCCTCCCTAGCGCTGCACATCCATGCTGGAAGCATTGGACCCTCTTGCCATCCAGTAAAAGTCCACCAAAGGAGTGGGACTCCGAGATTTCTCCTCTCATCTGCTACTCAGGCATGTCATTTCAGCCTGGCTAGGTCCCTAGGCTGCCTGGCTTTATTCCAGGGTCAGAGGAGGCGTGTTCCCGGCCTCAAGGCTGGACGGGGACACTGGGTAGTTGAGCACTGCTTTCTGCACTAGGGCAGGTGTCGACATGGGGTCTGGGGAAAATAGGCTGAGAGGGACAACTGCAGGCCCTCCCTCCTCGCCCACGCCCCGGACAGACTGGCTGGTTCAGTCGCCCGTACACCCACCCCAGGGTTCCCGTGGCAAGACAGCCATCTGGCTAGGGCTCGTCTCCAGGACACTGCTATCCCACATTGCAAGTGCTCACTCACTCTCTCCTCCTCCAAAGCTCAAATCAGAAGACTCCAGATGGTTCCACTGACCGACTGCTCCCAGGAGCCAGGTCAGATGGATCTTAGCTCGGGGTCAGCTAAGCCTGAGCATGATTCTGGGTAAACTGCCCTTGAGATTTCCCATCACAGGCGACAGGACACTTGAGCTGACTTCCTCTCACCCACCCTTGTTTCATCAAGATGCTCTTCTTTTGGGGCAGGGGGAACACAGTTGCAAATGAGGCAGCCTGGAGGATATTTCTGGCTCCCCTCAGACCCACGGGGTGACTCTGGGCTGAGCACGTTCCCTCCAGGCCTTAGTCTCCTCATCTGTGAAATGGGGAGAAAGTTGCCTCTCTCACAGGGCTGCTATAAAGACTAAAGAAGGAGCAGGATTATAACACCACTGCCAGCTCTACCCACTATCACGGCTATAGGTCTTTCCCATTCGATTTGACCCTGAAACTCCATGCCCAAGGTCCTGTAACACAACCCCTCTGCCAGGGTCAGTGGGGCAGAGGAATCCACCTCCACGAAATCTTTAAAGAGCCATTGCTGCTGCTGCTGCTGCTGCTGCTACATCACTTCAGTTGTGCCCGACTCTGTGAGACCCCATAGACAGCAGCCCACCAGGCTCCCCCATCCCCAGAGCACCTGGCAAGCAGCAGGTATGCAGTCTATGTTACATCCACCCACAAAATGCCTCTGGGCCAATTTTCCTTGTCTCTATCCTCTTCCGCCTCCACACCACTCCCCATATTTGTGACTGCAAAAGCTGTGTTCAGACTCAAACCCTTCTGCTCAACTGTGGCTCACTGCGGCTTCCTGCTTCCAGCCATAGGAGTTTATCACGCCATCCCTCGAATGCTCCTGCTACCGGAGTTTCCTATTTCTTCCTGGTTCTTCTCCTAGTTCCTTTGTATTAAAACTCAATGGGATATCTATGGAGGTCAACGCGGAGCCTGAGACAAGGACATGACTCAGGTTCAGATAACCCCCTCCCCACGGCATGGTCAGCCCTTCCTCATAGCTGGGCTCCTGCAGAGAGCTCCCCAAGGGCCCCATCGCTCCAAGCAAGAATCTCAAACAGAGCCTGGCCCAGCTGGACCGTAGCCTTGATGGAAGGAGCCACCTTCCAGGGCTAGGATCTGCTTCCAAGCTGCTAGGGAACCCAGCCCTGGATGGTTAATGAGAAAACGCACCACCTTTGTAAACTGGTTCTGCTTGCAAACTTCTTTGGCAAAAGAAAAGTCACCAACCAGGCCCTGGACAGGTCCTCCAAGAGACCAGAGGAGACGATCTCAGCTACTTTAAGGAAAAAAAAGTGAAGAAGTTAAAAGTGTTAGTTGCGTCTGACTCTTTGCGACCCCATGGACTGTAGCCTGCCAGGCTCCTCTGTCCATGGGATTGTCCAGGCAAGAATACTGCAGTGGGTAGCCAATCCCTTCTCCAGGGGATCTTCCTGACCCAGGGATCGAACCTGGATCTCCTGCATTGCACGCGAATTCTTTTCATTGTCTGAGCCACCAGGGAAGGACACTATAAGGAAAGAAAGCCAATATAACAGTGAATGATTAAATCAACCACAGACCAATGAGAACTCAAGGGAAAGAGAACTCCTGGTGTTCTAAAGAATCCAAACTTATAGAACTTGAGACTTTAAGGGTTTGAAACATCCTATCGATGACGACATTCCATGGCCCGTCTCACATCCTGCCCCTACCTGTGAAAGACCAAGACGCTCAGCAAACGAAGATTTGGCTACATTCCCCAGGGACCCACTGGGTAAAAACAAATAGCTTATTCTTCTTAATACACAAAACACCTATTGATGTATATTCCTGATCTTCAGATTCAAGTTTTCCACAACACGGCAACTGCTTAAAAATCCATCATGCTAATAATCCTCAGATTAATGGCCTCTAATAACATACAATTAACGTGACAGGCAGGCTGCAAAACCCTTATTGTCACCAACCCTGCCAGGGACACATGAATTACCCATGCTTCCACAACAAGGGTTTCCTCTGCGGCTGACATTGTTTTTTTCCCCGACCGAGATCATTTTTTTTTTTAATTAACAACAGCAATGCGTCAAAAACCAGACAGCTACACACGTGCACACAAACCCAGGGCACCCATGCAGAAGGCAGGTATCGCCATTTTTAGAAAAGTTTTCCACCCAGGTAGACACGGAATTGCCCCTGCAGCTCCTCATACGGAAAGCAGGAAGACCTAGTGTTCAGCCTGGAAACTGCAATTCACCACTTCCTCCCCTCGGGCCCTACTAGCCAGGCATCTCATCCTCAGCAATATCCTGGGCGAGAAAAAGAAAAGTGACAAGAGTAGAAAATAACGACTGATGGCTACTGCAAAGTTTTCAAGAGTGTGCATCTGCTAGATGTGAGGTGTCTAAAACGGCCGTTGCTAGGCACAAGAGGCTATTTAAATCTAAAGTCACATAAACTTAAAAATTCAGTTCTGCAGTTCCAGCGCCCAGCAGCCATGCGGTCAGCAGCTACTACTGGCCAGCGCCATGCAGATGGCAAGCGGGGCGAGGGCAGGGGCTCTCTGTCTTGTTCAACACTGTAATTCCAGAACCGACAATAGCGTGTGGCACGCAGCAGAAGCTTGATAGATATTTATTGAGTTGTGATGTATGCGTTCGCAAATATGCCTGTCCCTTTTGCCTGACAGCGTTTATTACGATTGCCCTGCAAAGCAAACGCTCAGGTGTGAACTTCTCTGACCTTCCAACTTAAACCTCCCCTTGATAATTACATGGTCAGGTTCCCTGGGGCAGATAAGAAGCTAGTGAATGCAGGAACGTTTGAGATAAGAATACAGTGAGTGCAGGAAACTTTGAGAGAGAGTCATGAGGTTTCCCTGAAGGGCACAACCCAGGTAAGTGGGTAACTTTGCACCCCATAGGTTGTGAGGCAGGGCACTAACCAGGGGTCACGAGCTCATTAGAGGCCCATCTGGCATGCCACCACTGAGCAACCCGCACCCCCTGCTCCCTACATCTCCCTGTGTCCCCCCAAGAAACCAGAGAATGTCAGTCAACAGAGGACACCTGAAGGCCCGTACAGGGACTTCTCACCTTTACACTGGCTCAGCCCCGCTGCTCGGGAAGGAAGAGATTGTAATCCTTGACCCAGTGCTGTGTGGCTTCCTGCTTCTGCTTCTACAGGCGGCATCCCAAAGAACCGGGTTTCTGCCGTGACCCGAGTGAAATGTAAACTGGACATTCAAAGGCCACGTGGAAGAAACGATTGCATTCAAATGGACAATCCATTCTGCAGCTCGTCACGTGATCCTATAACACACCAGTGCTGAGCCACGCTGGGGGCGCAGTCCTGTCTTCAGTTGGGCTGAGAAGCCCCAGGAGATGGCTGAGCTCAGAGTCACAGCCTGGCCTGGTGCTCTTAGGTGGGACTTCCCTCCAGCCCACTCTCCTCTCCACTACCTCTCTTCAGCCATCAACAGAAAAACAGCTCCTTGCTGAGGGCGAGCACAGCATCCCTGCCTTTCTTTCTGTCTCCAACAGACCCAGACAGAGACTAAACAAGGCCTACTGGATCCTCCAGGCTTACGTTTGACATTAGCGTGGCTTCCTTCAGCTCCCAGCACCGAGTCTCCCACACAGTTATCTGGGATGGTTTGGGGCCAGCACCCCAAGACCAGATGGGGGTCCGACATCTTTAGGCAGCTTACGAGCCATGGCCGAGCTCCCAGAGGCCGGCCAGTCTGCCTCTGCCCACCACTTGGCCGTGCCTTCCCCTGCCCGCCAGGCCTCCGAAGCCTGGGGTCTGCTCCCATCCCACCCACTACCTCGAGCCCCAGAGGGCAGTTAACTGACAGCGCCTGATGCCCCCTCATCAGAAGAGCAGGGGATGGGGCTGGGGGCAGCCTGTGTGGGAGGAGGAAGCAGGCGAGCTGCTGAGAGGTTGGAGAGCGGGGGTGGGGGCCGCCCCCCATGCAGCCCTCCACTCTCCTCGCTGGCCCAGCAAGCGGAACAGCTGCCATTAAGGCATGATGAGAGGCAGGCAGCCCGAGGCCCACGCACCTCGGCAGGAGAACGCCCCTCCGTACAGCTCTGGCTGGCGCTAGCCTTTTTGCTTCTTGGAAAAGACAGCTTCATAGACACCCTCGTAAAAAGAGAAAAAAAGCACATCAACGCCTGGCAATTCACCCTTTGCTCCCCGCCCCTGCCCCAGCTCACCATGCCTGCCCCAGGCTCTCCCAGCTTGATCCCACCCCACACACAGTGACCGGATAACCCTCCCCAGGCTTGATGGCCATCACTTCACCCCCTTCCACGAAAGTCTGCGGTGGCTCCCTTTCTCCCAGGGAAAGCGCAACAGCCCAGGAGACCGCCCACCTAACCAGCACCCAACTTTCAGACACACCCCTCTGCCCCACGGGCCTCCTCACCCTCACAGCCTGGCTCATTTCTGACTCTGGACCTTTATTCAAACAGTTCTCTGTGCTTTGTCTCTGTCCTTCCAACCACGATTTTCCAAGAGCAAGTCTACGCTGGCATTTGAGTCTCTGGTTCCACTTGCACCAAACCTCATCCATAGTTTTGTCAAATAAAAAACAGTCTTTCCAAAAATTCATTTTGCTTAAGCTAACTTGACTTCCTGTCACTTACAACCCAAAGTTCTGGCCAATAAATTCTCTGTGGATGAAAACAGCAATTCTTTTACTTGTCGGTTTATTTCTATTGGGCCAAACATCAGGTGCTGGATTAATGCTAATACTTCGGTTGGCTGATAAGATTCGTACTGCCCCCGCCCCCAGGGCTCTGGAGGCTACAGAGCTTGCACGGAAGCTTGCAGGCTAGGGGTTAGAATGCTCAGTGCTGACCTAGGCGTAGGAGCTCAGACACGTGGCCCTGGGCCCACAGATGCCCTCCCTGTGTCTAGGATCCAGTTCCCCAAGTATCTGCATGGTGACAAAGCAGGACCCAGTCTGCCCTCTGACCCCCACCCCCACCCTATGAAGAATGCTGTTCTTGGGGCTGGACACAGTCCTGACTTGCCCACTCGGTGCCCTCAGCCAGAGCCTGGAGAGAAGTCTAGCTTCAGAGTTAGGGTTCAAACACCCCAGCTGCCTCCTACGAGCTTGGGGACTTGGAGGAGTGACCAGACTTCCCTGAAACACTGTCATCCCACCTGTGAAAGGGGGAGCATCACAGTACTGACCTCACTGGCCTGTTGTCATGGCGAACAGGTCTTAAAACTGTGTCAGGTGCTGGGTGAGGCATTGGGGTTACAGGTCAATGAGACACTCTCTGTGGCCCCAGGTTGGCTTAGGAGTAAGGAGCTTGGGAGGTCTGGTAAAGGGACCTGGCGCACGTGATAATGCAGTCACCCAGAAACCCTGAAAACACTCCAAATCCGGTCCTAAAGAGGACCCCTGGGGTGGGGGCAGAGGAGTTCTAGGGGAGGCAGATGGTTGGCGGCCTCCGTAGCTGGAGGAGCCGCCAGGAATCAGATGCCCCCCGGCCCAGCAGGCTGGTACCAGGGCCCTGGGTCTTCCCCAGGGGTGACATCACAGCCTCACTGACCCAGCGCCCAGGATGCAGGAGCCAATCCACCAGAGGGCAGAGGCTCGCTGTGAGAACACAGGGTGTCCCTGCCATTGAAAGGCTTGGTCTGGTAAGATGACACCTCCATCCCCACTGGGCTTGGAGACATACACACACACCTCCAGAACCCATTTCCAGTTCCCACAAATTAAAGGAGATCTCAATACAAAACCTCCCACTACAGTGAAGGCCACAGCCCTAATTCCACCCACAATGTTAACCTCAGAATCTGGGAACGGGGGAGAGGCAAGAAATCCAAAGGCGATATCTCCGCCTTCACCTCACCGTTCAATTACACCCTGAATGTACAGAGGCCCAACTCTAATGACAATTCTGAAACCATGAGCCAGAGTCTCGCAAAGTATCTTGAATTCCGGTCCCAAAATCAAGAGCATGTCTCCAGCAGGACAGTGCCTGACCTGTCTGAGCCTCCCTCCGATGGCTCCCTTCTCCTAGTCCAGAGCTGAGAAAAGCAGGAAGCCCACACGCCTGTGGGGGGCTGTGTGTGTGTCAGCGTTAATAGTTGCCGGTGCCTGACACATTCAGGTTTTGCTTTCGGAGCCTTCTGGATTTTTTCCCCTCAGTTATTTTTGATCCCCAGTTGACTGAATCCATGGAACCCATAGATATGGAAGGTCAATCTAGTTTTTCTGCAATGAGCATGGACAGCTCTTGTGATAAATCGAATAAAAGCTTCTTTAATTAAAAAAATGTTAAACTATACCGATTAACGATTAAACAGCAGTGGCAAGGACAGCGGCCCCTCTCTGGCCGCTGGGTCCTCGTTTATGAGCTGAGGTGGGCCGGAGAGTTCCATGGCCCCACTCAGGTCCTGCTCTGTGGTTCCTTCCCTCAGGGACTCCGGGCAGCAGCCCCACCCTCATTCCGGCAGCTGGTCCCAGCCTGGTCCCTGCCTCCCTGGGGGCAAATCAGACCCTCTCTGCTAGGCTTGGCTCCAAGATCTGTCATGTGGGGAAGGCAGGCCACTTTCCAAGCCCAGGCTTTGCCACGAGGTCCTGGCGAGTCACCTATCCATGTCCGTCTTCCCATCTGTATAATGGGAACGGAGCTGCAGAGGCATCTGCAGAGTTCGGCACACATCCCCTGGACGCTCAGGAGCACCAGCTCCTTCCCGTGGTCGTGAAGGTGCTTTGACAGGAGTGAGCGCCCCTCCATCTCCACAGAGCGCATCAGGCCAGAGATGAGCTGGCCAAAGGTACATTGCAGCCTCCAGGCCTTGGAGGTCAGGACCATGTACCCCGGTATGACTCACGACCACAAAACCAGAAGCCAGGAGGTATAGGGAGATGGGAAGTGATGTTCCAAGTGTGCGAAAGACACCAGGGCCTCCTGACTTCTTGTGAGGAGGTGGCGTGTGGCAGCCCCCCATGAACGGTCAGCAATTCTTCGCCGTGGCTGCCATAGCCCAGGTCTAGGCTAGGCCCGGCCCACAGGGGCTGCGGCAGCTCCAAAGGCTTGTTAGGCCAGATGCAGCCTGCCCAGATCTGCGCCCTCTGTGAGATTGAGGATGACAGGCTCCGGGGGGCCGGGACGAGCCGGGTCGGAGGAAACTTGGCAAGAGAAAGGCGAGAGGAGCAGCTGGGCTCACAGGGCCTTGCGCCCCATCCTCTGGAGGGCCTGGCGGGGGCCTCCCCTCAGCCCTCAACCCTCCGAGTTCCAAACACGCCTCGTCCAAGGCCACGGTCCTATGGTCGCCCCTTACCACCCTGCCAGCTTCCAAAGAGACAGCAGAAAGTGATCCAAAGATCCAATATTTGTATTTTGAATGCTAATTTGACAAAGAGGAGTGGGCATGGGGGAGTGTTTATAACCAGCACTCCAATAAGCCCACAAACGACGCCAGTATTTTATAAGCTTGTTAGAAACAAATCACCCCTCAGCTGATATTTACTTACTGATGAATCATAAAAGGGCTCAAAACACAAAGAGGAAATCCAAAAAGAATGTCTTTCTTTGGTCGCATCTTCGGCAACAAGGCTGGAAGGTGGGCCTCGCCCAGCCTGAAACCCGCTCCCCACAGCATGTCGGCAGCCTCCCCAGGGTGGCAAAGCATTGGCACCATCTCTGTCTCCATGCCCACCCAGATGTGTATAAGAGACAGGTACATCATGAGAAACGATGGACTGGAAGAAGCACAAGCTGGAATCAAGATTGCCAGGAGAAATATCAATAACCTCAGATATGCA